>CAUYRT010049949.1:0-100058 GCA_963574885.1 Lepilemur ruficaudatus
GCCCCATGTGTCTCTCATTCTTCTTCTTAATAAATATGTATATATTTTAATTTCAAAATATTATGAATAACCAAATGATTGGTTAATATTATGATTAACCAAATGTTTTTGGTTACATGAATTGCTTTTGTTATGCTTGAGTCAGGGTTGTAAGTGTGCCTATCACCCAGATAGTGTTCACTGTATCTGTTAGGTAGGTTTTCCCCATTCCCCAACTCCCTTCCCCCCTGCTTGATTTCCACTGAGTTTTACTTCCCTCTATGCACATGTGTGCTCCTCAGTTAGTTCCAATTTAATAGTGAGTACCTGAGGTGTTTGTTTTTCCCTTCTTTAGATACTTCACTTAGGATTATGGTCTCCAGTTCCATCCAAATTGTTGCAAAAGGCATTAATTCATCCTTCTTCTTGTCTGAGTAGTATTCCATAGTATGCATATACCACATTTTGTTAATTCACTCATGAATTGATGGGTGCTTGTGTTAACTCAGCATCTTTGCAATTGTGAATTGCGCTGCAATAAACATTTGAGTGCAGGTGACTTTTTGATAAAATGGCTTCTTTTCCTTTGGGTAAATACCCAGTAAGTGGGATTGCTGGATCAAATGGTAGGTCTACTTTTAGCTCTTTGAGAAATCTCCATACTGTTTTCCACAGAGGTTGAACTAATTTGCCATCCAACCAACAGTGTATAAGTGTTCCTTTGTGTCTGCATCCATGCCAGCATCTATTGTTTTTGGACTTTTTAACAAAAGCCATTCTAACGAGGTAAGGTGATATCTCATTGTGATTTTAATTTGCACTTCCCTGATGATTAGTGACATCAAGCATTTTTTTTACATGTTTATTGGCCATTTGTCTATCTTCTTTTGAAAAGTTTCTGTTCATGTCTTTTGCCCACTTTTAATGGGGTTGTTTGTTTTTTTTTCTTGCTGATTTGCTTGAGTTCTTTGTAGATTCCGGTTATTAGCTCTTTATCAGATGTACAGCTTATGAATATTTTCTCCCATTCTTTAGTTGGTCTATTTGCTGTGTTGATTATTTCCTTAGCTGTGTAAAGCTTTTTAATTTAATTAAGTCTCATTTATTTATTTTTGTTGTTGTGATTGTCACTGGGGACTTCTTCATAAATTCTTTGCCTAGACTGATATCTAGAAGAGTTTTTCCAACATTTTCTTCTAGCATTCTCATGCCTTACAGTTAAGTCTTTTATCCATCGTGAATTAATTTTTGTGAGCGATGAAAGATATGGACCCTGTTTCATTCTTATGCATGTGACTATAAAATTCTTGCAGCAGCATTTATTGAATAGGGCTTCTTTTCCCCAGTGTATATTGTTGTCTGCTTTGTCAAAGATCAGTTGACTGTATATGGCTGCTTATATTAATATATCTGGTTCTCTGTTCTGTTCCATTGGTCTATGTCTCTATTTTTGTGCCAATACTATTCTGTTTTGATTACTATATCCTTGTAGTATTGTTTGAAGTCTGGTAATATCATGCCTCATGATTGTTTTTTGCTTAAGATTGCTTTGGCTATTCAGGCTCTTTTCTGGTTCCAAGCAAAGTGTAGAATTATTTTTTCTAGATCTGTGAAATATGACATTGGTATTTTGATGGGAATTGCATCAAATCTGTAAATCACTTTGGGTGGTATGAACATTTTAACAATGTTGACTCTGCTGATTCATGAGTATGATATGTTTTTCCATTTGTTTGTGTCATCTATGATTTCTTTCCTCAGTGTTTCATAGTTCTCTTTGTAGAGATCTTTCATCTCCTTGGTTGGGTATATTCCTAGGTATTTTATTTTCTTTGTGGCTATAGTGAATGGTATTGGGTCTTTGACTTGACTCTCAGCTTGACTGTTATTGGTGTATAGGAATACTACTGATTTGTGTACACTGATTTTGTAACCTGAGACTTTGCTAAGCTTATTTATCAATTCCAGGAGTCTCTTGGTGGAGTCTTTGGGGTTTTCTGGATATAAGATCATATCATAAGCAAAAAGCAATAGTTTGGCCTCCTCTTCACTGATTTGGATACCCTATATTTCTTTCTCTTGCTTGATTGGTCTGACTAGGACTTCCAGCACTATGTGGAATAGAAGTGGTGGCGGTGGGCACACTTGTCTTGTTCCAGTTCTCAGTGGGAATACTTTAAATGTTTCCCCATTCAGTATGATGTTGACTATGGGTTTGTCATATATGGTTTTTATAATTTTGAGATATATTCCTTCTATGCCTAGTTTCTTGAGGGTTTTTTTAATCATGAAAAGGTGCTGAATTTTGTCAGATGCTTTTTCTGCATCTATTGAGATGATTGTATGGTCTTTGTTTTTGCTTCTGTTCATGTGGTGAATCATGTTTATTGATTTCCATATGTTGAACCACCCTTGCATCCCTGGGATGAAGCCCATTTGGTCATGGTAGATTATTTTTTTGATGTGCTGCTGGATTCAGTTTGCTAGTATTTTATTGAGGATTTTTTGCATCCACATTCATAAGGGATATTGGTCTGTAGTTTTCTTTCTTTGTTGTGTCCTTTCCTGGCTTTGGTATCAAGATGATACTGGCTTCATAGAATGAGCTGGGGAAGATTCCCTCGTTCTCAATGTCATGGAATAATTTCTGCAGTATGGGTACCAGCTTTTCTTTTTAGGTCTGGTAAAATTTGGCTGTGAATCCATCTGGTCTGGGGATTTTTTTTTTCTTTTTTGGTTGGAAGTTTTTTATTATTGTTGCAATCTCATTGCTCATTATTTGTCTGTTGAGGAGTTCTATTTCTTCCCAACTGAGTCTTGGGAGGTTGTGTGTTTCCTGGAATTTGTCCATTTCCTCTATGTTTTGAATTTATGTGTGTAGAGATTTTTATGGTATTCACAGCTGATATTTTGTATTTCTGTGGTATCAATTGTAATATCTCCTTGTCCATTTTGACTGAGCTTATTTGGGTTCTTTCTCTTCTATTCCTGGTTAATCTAGCAAGAAGTGTAACAATTTTGTTTATCTTTTCAAAGAATTAACTTTTGTTTCATTGGTCCTTTGTATTATTTTTTTGCTTTCCATTTCATTTAGTTCTGCTCTGACCTTAGTTATTTCTTTTCTTCTGTTGGCTTTGGGTTTGGTTTGCTCTTCCTTTTCTAGTTCCTTGAGACATGTCATTGAAGTGTCGATTTGTGATCTTTCTGTCTCTTTGATGTAGGCATTTAAGGCTATGAATTTTCTCTTTAGAACTGCTTTTGCTGACTCTCATATATTTTGGTAACTTGTGTCCCCTTTGTTGTTCAGCTTGATGAATATTTTGATTTCCATCTTAATTTCATTATTGACCCAATAATAATTTGGCATCATGTTGTTTAATTTCCATGACTTTGTGTAGAATTGAGTGCTTCTCTTGGAGTTGATTTCTGGTTTTATTCCACTGTGGACTGCGAAGATATATGGTATGACTTCTATTTTTTTTTTTAATTTGTTGAGATAGGTTTTGCAGCCTAAGATATCATCAGTCTTGGAGAATGTTCCATGTGCTGATGAAAAGAATGTATAATTTATTCTGTAGTTTTTGGGTAAAATGTTCTATAATTATCTTTTAGGCCCATTTGGTCTAGAGTCCCATTTAAGTCCAGTATTTCTTTATTTTCTGCTTGGATGATCTGTCCAGTTCTGTCAGTGGGGTATTGAAGTCCCTGGTAATTACAATGCTGCTGTTTATCTCTTTGCTTAGATCTAGTAGGGTTTGCTTTATGAATCTAGGCACCTGTGTTAGGTGCATAAATACTTAGAATTGTTATGTCACATTGTTGAATTGCTCCCTTTACCATTATATAATGAACATCTTTATCTTTCTTTGCTATTATTGACTTAAAGTCAATTTTATCTGACATGAGAATGGCTACACCTGTTTCTTTTGGTTTTCATTTGCATGGAATATTTTTTTCTATCCCTTTATCTTGAGTCTGTATGATTCTTTGTGGGTTAGGTGTGTTTCCTGGAGACAGCAGATACTTTGGTTTTATTTTTTCATCCATTGAGCCAGCTTATGTCTCTTGAGTGTGACATTCAGACCATTCATGTTGATTGATAGAATTGATATGTGGGATGCTGTTCTTTCCATCCTGTTGAGTAGTACCTTGTTGCTTTTTTTTTTTTTTTTACACCTCTTGTTCTATTGTTGTATATGCCCTCTGAGCTTTAGCTTTTGAGTAGTTTCACACTGGTGGGTGTCTATTGTGCTGATCCATGTATAATGCAGTTCTGAGTATTTCCTGCATGGCAGGTCTCGTCTTGACAAATTCCCTCATTGTTTGCTTGTCTGGAAAAGTCTTTATTTCTTCTTCATATATGAAACTTAGTTTTTCAGGATAGAAAATTATAGGCTGGCAGTTATTCTGTTTAAGAAGACTGAAGTTGGAGCCCTAATCCCTCTGGCTTGTAAGGTCTCAGTTGAGAAGACTGCAGTTAGCCTGATGGGTTTTCCTCTGTAAGTTACTTGGTGTTTTTACCTCTATAGCTCACAGGACTTCCTCCTTCATGTTGATTTTGGCCAGGCTGATGACTAGGTGTTTTGGTGATTGCCTCTTTGCAATGAATCTCCCAGGTGTTTGTTGAGCTTCTTGTACCTGGATGTCTAAATCTCTAGTAAGACCAGGGAAAATTTCCTCAATTATTCCCTCAAATAGGTTTTCTAGCCCTTGTGTATTTTCTTCTTCACTCTCATGGATGCTTATGATTATTATATTTGGCTAGTTTACATAATCCCATATTTCTTTTAGGCTTTTACATTCCTCTTAATTCTCTGTTCTTTATTTTTGACATACTGATTTAATTTGAAAGAGTTGTCTTCAAACTCTGAGATTCTTTCTTCTGGCTGATTTAGTCTTTTTTTTAAACTTTCCACTGTGTTTTGTATTTTCTTAACACATTGATGGCCACACTATAAAATATTTTTTTTACTTGGGGCCACGGTGTTTTATTATGAAAATAGAATAAAACTTTGAAAACAAAACAATCCTTTCTAATTTAACAAATTTGTTATTTTTTTATTGTTTTATGTATGTAAGTTATATGCAACTTGAAAAATAGTACTTATGGCTTCCAAGGTGAAGAGATGTGTAAGTTTCATATGCTTCACAAGGCCCCAGGCTCAAAATTAATGTGACTTAAATATAACTCACATGGCAGTTAATGTGTTAAATGAATTTTTCATTTCCAGAAGTTCTATTTTTTTTTTTTTTAAATATGTTGATCTCTTTAGTCAAGTTTTCATTCATTTCCTGAATTGTTTTTCTGGTTTCTTTGAGTATGTTTTCCATTTTCTCTTGGATTTCATTGAGCTTCCTTACAATCCATATTTGAAATTCTTTATCTATCATTTCAATATTTTCATTTTGGTTGCTATCTATTGCTAGAGATCTGGTGTTCCCTTTTGGGAGTATCCTTTAGCTTTGATTTTTTATACTTCCAGAGTTCTTTGATTCCTTCTCATCTGGGGCAACTGTCACTTCTTATTTTGTATTTTCTTTTGTTTAGATGGAGCTCCCCACCATCCCACTTGTAAAAGAGTGTCTGTAGCATATATTGGGTAAGAACCATTGGCTTTCCTTTTAGGTGCTTTGATGGTGACCTAGGTCCTGGACAGATGCTTTTGTTATAGATATCCTTAGTGTGGTGGTTTTCTCAGTTGCTAGTTATTTGTAGGCTGTAGCAGTGGTAAGCTATGTGTGTGAGCAGATTTCCTATCTCTCTTTGATGAGGGAAGATAAAGGTCTTTGAAATCCTTTCTCTTTTTGTAGCCCTGTGGTCTTCTTAACAGTGTGAATTGTATTGGCAAACCCAGTTTAATCTCGGAGACAGTAGGTGGTGCTTGTGGGTAGAATCAACCACACCCTGTATGATTGAGTCAGTAAATGCTGTAAAGAGCTTTGCAAATTGACTTCTCTGCCAGTAGGTGGTGCTAGCTGGGAGAAACAAGCTGCATTGTTGTTTTGGGGTCCTGTGACTGGCTCTACTGGGGGAGTGAGACTTGGTGGGGCTGGGTTGGGTGAGCTTGCCTTCAGACTCCACAAAACCTGGTAAGGTAGCTGTTTTGGCAGGACTGAAAGGTCTCCTTCTAGCTTCTAGGAAAAGCCACTAGGGAGGAGCTGAAGTGGCCCCACTCAGCCAGAAAGTCTGCTTGTAGGGGAGGGGCCATCTGAGATTCACAATCTGGCTGTCAGGAGCAGGTTTTGCTCTTCTTCATCCCCCCCCCCACCGCTGCCCTGCTCCACAGTCTCCCTCTGGTGTCTGCCAGCAGGCAGGAGCTCAAACTAGCTGAGGGCCTCCATGATGGTGTTGCCAGCTGGGAGCTTCCCTGTCCAGGATCCTGTCCTGGGCTGAGAGTGCAACTTTCCTGCAGGTGGAGGGGTGCTCCATAAGTGCACTGTGGCTGGGATCCACACTGTGCTGTCTATTCAGTTCTGTCCACTCAGGCTCCCTTTCCTCCTAATATTAGTTCCATTTCCTCCATGCCTCTAAGCAACATGATGGAGTCTTGGGGGTATGGGATCCTTGGTCCCCAAAGATCAATCCTTAACCAGGAAGAAGCATGCTGAGTCCTGAGTTGCCTATGGGGTGCTCAAGCAGGTTTGATGTCCCTCTGTTTCAGTGTGTGCCCTACTCTGATAGAGCAGCTTGGCAAGCAGCACTGGGGAGGGCCAGTGAGCAGGGAGCTCACAGTCCGAGCAACCCTTAGTCTGTTGCAGCTCTTTAAGAGGAAAGGTTTGAGCCCTCCTCTCTACAGTAGAAGCCCTGGTGTGGTATATGCACCAGCAGGGTGGGGAAGCAGCAGCTTCTGAGAACCCTAGCTCAATTGTCTGTCTTGTCTCTCTCGGCAGCCACTGGCAGAGGAGGTGAAAGAGAGGAAAAGAGTCTGGATGGAGGAAAGCTAGCACTCTGGTCATCTCTGTCCCTCTCTCCAGAAGGCAGCCTGCATGGAATGTACAGGCTCTGTGGTCACACAGATCCCCTGGGACCTACTGGCCCCCTGTGGCTCCCCTAGTCTGGGCCAGAGTTGAGAAATGTTTGTGTGGGAATGAGCAAGACGAAAACTGAAGGGCTGAAGCCTCTTGGGGCAAACAAAGCCCCGTGGAGGGTGGAGAAGCAATATGGTGCCTGTGTGACCGGAAGTGCCCCAGGGAAGCTGGCAGTCTGTTGCTTTGGCCTCAGGAAAGTCTCAGTTCACTGGCAGCAGCACCTTCTGGGCTCATGAGGGTAGAAAGGCTCTGCAGCAGCCTGTGAGCCTGATGACTTCCAGAGATGTGGGGGAGGGAGAAAGGATCCACTACACCTACCCTTTCTGCTGGACTCCAAGCCTCTCGGGGTTGTCCTCTGGTAGTATCTTGCTCCTTCCTGTTCTGCTCTGCATCTTCTTCCCGTGGAATCTCCTGTAGGTTCTGGCACTTTTCTCCTGGAATTACACCCAATCTATGATTGTTTGTCTGTTTTTTCTTTTTTACCTAAAGCTTTTCCTTCTTTCTGAGATGATATGGCAGCTGCTGTCTCTGGTCAGCCATCTTCGTGGTTTTTCTCTCATTCTTCTTAGACAAGCTTCATACTGAGAAGCGAGTGGAAACAACGCTTCTCCCATCCTAGGCTCAAAACCTGCCCATGTGGCCGGCCATGGTGGCTCACGCCTATAATCCTAGCACTCTAGGAGGCCAAGGCAGGAGGATGGCTCGAGGTCAGGAGTTTGAGACCAGCCTGAGCAAGAGCTCCCTGTCTCTACTAAAAATAGAAAGAAATTGGCTGGACAACTAAATATATATAGAAAAAATTAGCCGGGCATGGTGGAGCATGCCTGTAGTCTCAGTTACTCGGGAGGCCGAGGCAGAAGGATCGCTTGAGCCCAGGAGTTTGAGGTTGCTGTGAGCTAGGCTGATGCCATTGCACTCTAGCCTGGGCAACAGAGTGAGACTCTGTCTCAAAAAAAAATTAAAAAAATAAAAGAAACCTGCCCATGCTCACTTCCACCTCGGCCCCATGTTTTGGCTAAAGCAAGTCACAAGGTCAATCTCAGTATCGATGGGGCAGAGAAGTGTATGCCTCTCCCATTGAGGTAGTGGTGATGATCTCTACAGAAAGGATATTTGCTGAACAATAATTTGCCATAGGCAGCCTGGGTATCAAAGGCTACTTGTATCAAGCTCACAATGTTTCTTGCATTGCATTCATCTCTTTCAGTTTTGGGGGGGACTCACAGAGTGAGAACAATGAATCTTAACTAAGGTTCAGGGTATTTAGGGCAGGTTCAGGGTTCAGGGTATTTGGGGCACCCACCCACCCCAGCTCCTGATGCACCGTAATTTTATTCTGCAAAGAACTTCCCTCTTCTAAATGTTCCTCCACTTTCCACCACCCACCCAAGCTGCAGGACACCAGGCCCCTCTTACTCTACTTCCTTGGCTGAAAGCTCATCACATTCTATTTCCCTCTCTGGACTTTTCTTTTTTTTGGTTTATATTCGGGAGGGTGGGGATGAAAACACCCAGCTGTTGCCCAATATACCTGGATTTCTCAAAAATCCCCTTGTACAAACAAGGCGTCAGGGGGCCAGGAGATAGAGTTTCACTCATCTTAATGAGATTATCTTTCCCACAGGAAATTCAATAATAAAGGTTATTTTTATAGTAAATAAGTGTATTTTATTATTGCCGAACTAAAAATCAGAAATTGACAGATCAAAACTGACAACAACGAAACCTAAACTCATTTTCCTGTGTGCTCTGCAGGGCACATGCGCAGAGCTTCTCACCTTTGGCTTTGATCTTGCCGCCTGCTGCAGCTGGGTTCGCAGGCACAGGGCAGGTAAATAAGAAAACGGAACCGTAAAGGCAGCAGCTTTCTGCTTCCTCGGGTGGTGCTGGTTCCTGGTCAGAAGGGGAAAGCAGTGAGCCTCATGCCAGTCCTAGCCCCTGTTGGGTCAGCAGGACCCAGCGCACGTGGTGCAGATTCACCCTGTGGGAGACACCTCCGTGCCCTCTGCCGGTAGGGGAGAAGGTCCTGTTTCCGTCATCTCCTTCTCCAACTGCACGTCCAGTCTGGTGGCCTCTGGGGGCTGGGTGAGAAAGGAAGGGGAGGGCCACATGTGATTATCAGCGGAGTCCTTAGGGTAGTGGAGGAATCTGATTGAGGAATTAGCAACCGTTTCCAGCGTTAGGGGAAGGAAACCCTGGTGAGCCCACTATTGAAGTACAAGAGGAGCAGATTAGGGAAAATGATGTGCTATCCAGCTGGCTTCCGTTCAAGTGACCTCCGGGGGCTGATCTGTGATGTTAGTACCCATCTTGGGCAAATCCTGTGTGGAGGACACTGGAGAAGATGAAAAGGCACCCAGCTTGCCCTCCAGGTGCCTGGGGCGGAGGCAGGCAGAGCGCGCAAGGAAGGTTTACAGCCGTGCAGAGCAAAGCCAGGCACTGCAGAACTGTGCCTGTGAGGGGTCAGGTGCTGATGGATGCGGGTGTGATTGAGTTCAATAAATATTTATTGAGTGGCTACCCCGAGCCACTTTCCTCTTGATAGGCTTGCCAAAAGCAGAAGTGACAACTCTAGGCACATCTCATTGGTTAGTAATTTTAACTTACACTTTTGAGCACCTTTCATACAAGGGCTTTTTAAAAATTTTCTAATTTTTTCCATACAGGTAGCTGTCTGTTGCCCAGGCTAGAGTGCAGTGGTATAATCATTCACTGCAACAAACTCCTGGGCTCAAGCGATCCTCCTGCCCCAGCCTCCCAAGTAGCTGGGACTGTAGGCATGCATCACCATGTCTGGCTAATTTTTCTATTTTTTGTAGAGACATGGCATCACTATGTTGCTCAGGGTGGTCTCAAACTCCTGGGCTCAAGCGATCCTCCCGCCTCAGCCTCCCAAAGTGCTGGGGTTATAGGCATGAGTCACCACACTCAAAATATTTTTTAAAAAGATGACTTCATTTGCTCTCTGCAGTTTCCTTTGAAATGGACGCTGCTCTCCTCACCCCTATTTCATACACAGTAAAACTGAGGCATCTCCATGTTAACAACCTAACTTCTCTAGGTTGTTCACTTGTCCATGGGCTCACAGATAGCAAGAGGAAGGATCTGGGGGTGAACACAGGTAGTGTGGCGCTGGAGTCTTGCTTGTAAGTGTGACCGCGTGCTCTCTTTCCCCCGTTACCACAGGGATGCTCTGTAACTAGCTGGGACAGGGCGTCAGCTTGTGGTGGGGTCTCACAAACCACCCTTCTGTGATTATATGGTTCTCGGTGCCTTGGCAGTAGGTCTCCTGTGTCCAGCTTGGGAGGGAGAGTCAGAGACTGGTGCTGGTAAAATGCAATGACATTGTACATCTTATGTCCCCCATCAATCCATGTCACTTCTCTTCCTAGCAACAATTCCTCATCTGTTCCACAGTGTTTATGGAATAGGAAGGCTGATGCTTCCTCCCTGCCCTTGGCCACTTTAGTCCTGGGTTAGTCCCAGCCTGTGACTCAGTTGCCCCTCCAGTGGCTCACAGGCAGGGTATGGTGGGGAGCTCTGTTACCCCATAAATCCTTAAGGTGGGAAATAACTTTCTGCTAAAGAACAGAAAGTTCCAGAACAGAGATTTTGAAAGTGCACCCCATAAACCATCTGCATAAATGGCACCTAGGGAATTTGTTCATCATGCATATTCCTGAGCCCCACACCAGACTTTAGGGACAAGGCTTCCCACGTGCCCATGCCATGGCAAATTGTTTTCTGGCTGGCAGCACTTCTTGAAACTCAAAGAATCTGCCAGAAGAGTTCGGACCCAGGCACCTGCTCAGTTCCCTACAGGGGGCTCAGTTTCCCACAAGGGGACATGCTTTGGTGAGTCCTAGTCCTGAGGCTTCCTCTTTGGTAGGGGCCAGTGGGCATGTGTGTCCCAAGGTGATGTGGTTCTGGGCAGGTTTCTCCATCTCTTCATTCTATAAAATGAAGTTAATCCCCACCTCAAGGAGCTGTGAGGATAGGAAAGAGACGTGCACATCCAAAACTGCCTTTTGACATGAGCTGAGTCACTGCAGGGGTTACATGTGTTTTATGGAATACAAGCAGCCCCCTGAAACTGGAAGCGGTAAGAAACGGACTCTCCCCTAGAATTTCCAGAAGGAATGCATGCTGGCATCCTGAGATTAGCCCAGTGAGACCCATTTCACACTTCTGACCTGTAAGATAATCAATTTGTGTTATTTTAAGCCACTAAATTGGTGGTGATTTTGTTACAGCAGCCGCAGGAAAATGACACATCTGGGATACTTTGGCTTGACTCCAAATGAGGACCCACAGGGCTGGGAAGGCAACAGAGACCCCTCACCGTAAGACATGCCTTTCCTTCCTTTAAATGGGCTCAGTGCCTATTGTGTGACAGTCTCAATCTCGTCCTCTGTGTGTGCAGCCACAGTGTGGCCGCCATTCGTATCTGATTTCTCATCTCTCAGTCTTCCTTCTCTGCTGCCCCACCCCTACCCCATTGACAGCCCCTGGATAGGGTTGCCAGATACAGCAAATAAAAATACAACGCGGCACGAGACACACATACTAAGAAACTATTCTCTGCTCATCTGAAATTCAAATTGAAGTGGCGTCTTTTATAATATTTTTAGCTGGCAACTCTACACCTGGAAGGTGCCCAAGGAAACACCTGCTGAATTAGGTTTTGGGATCTGTTGGCTTCACCCCTAGAGAATTTCTCAGCCGGGCCCTCAGCCATTTGTGTTCTCACTTGCCCTTTTGTTTATCTGCCCCAGCTGGCTGTGTTCCTGATGCAGCTGCTGCAGCTATGCTTGAGGGACATTATTGAAATTAGAGACCAGGAGGGAAAGACAGAAACAGTTGAGGGAGGAGAGATCTAAGAACAGGTGTGGGGACATAGCTTGAGCTTTCAGGGGTTCCAGCTGGTGTAAGGGATGTTATTAAGATTTTTATTCTCTGACAAGCTTGGGCTAGTTCTGGGCCTTTGGAAGGAGAGTGGCCCTCTGAACCCCGCACCTTCCAGGGAGGGGAGGTATGTCAGTTTTCTAGGGCTGTTGTAACAAAGTACCACAGACTGGATGGCTTAAACATCAGAAATTTATTTTCTCATAGTTCTGGAGGCTAAAAGTACAAGATCAAGGTATCAGCAGGGTTGGTTTCTGCGGAGGGCTCTCTCCTTGGCTTGCAGACGGCTGCCTTCTTGCTACCTCTTCACATGGCTGTCTCTCTGTGCATGAGCATGCATGACAACTTCACGTATGCTGCTCTGTGCTAGATTTTGGGGTTGATATTGAAGCACAGTGCAACCAACACTGACCAATACACCCTGAAACCCCAAGCAGAATTCTTGCCTTTCACTGGCTGGAACAAATGGTGTGTTAGAGTTGGCTTATATTGGCTTGCAAGAGCCAATAGTTAAATTTTCAGGAAACTTGGTAATAAATACTCAAAATGCTTCACTTCCTAATTATTTTACTACATTTAGCTATTATCTATGCTCTTGACATTGTTTATGTTTCTTGTATCTTCATGGTGGAAATGCTATAAAATGGTGTGCTACAACTTACCTTTTCCAGCTCCCTGTTCAATGATGTCTTGCTGACTTGAGATTGTCCATGGTGGTAGTATTTACACCATAGATATCAGCAAACTTGCTACAAATTAGGGCATTTTTTTTTATCTAGAAAGTATGTTGTTAAACGTCACTGGCCATACTAGGACACAAACTAGCCCCAAAACAAATAACTAGCAAAAGGAATGAGATTATTATGCCTAGCACAGATCTATCATGATTTATTCTTTGGAACTAGGGTTTTTATCTCTGAACATGTTACCAGTGTCTTGGTCTATTTTGTGCTGCTATAACAGAATACCTGAGCCTGGATAATTTATGATAAACAGAAATTTACTGGTTCATGATTTTGGAGGTTGCGAAGTTCAAAATTGAGGGGCACCATCTGGTAAGAGCCTCCTTGGTGTATCATCCCATGGCAGAAGGGCAAATAGAGGGTGAGAGAGAGAGGAAGAGGGGGCTGAAGTCATCCTTTTATAAGGAATCTACTCTCAAGATAACGGCATCAATCCATTTGTGAGAACAGTGCCCCAAGACCCAAACACCTCATGTTGGCCCCAACTCCCAGTATCATTGCACTGAAGATGAAGTTTCCAAATCATGCTTCTTGGGGGACACATTCAAACCCTACCAACCATCGACACCTGTATGTAATGAGGCTTCATTAGCAGGCAATGAGGAGTAGGGTGGGGGAATAAGCTGTCGTCAGGCAACCAAAAGTATACAAAGATGGTGTTATGAGAGCTCAGAAAGAGGGGAAATCTTTCCTTATAGAGAATTTTGGAGGTTTTATGGTGGAGTAAGAGGTGAGCTGAACCATGAAGAATGATAGGATTTTATCACAAAGAGCTAAAGAGAGCGAGAATGCCCTGAATCGAGGGAGGCATGAGTGTGAGGAAGTGTTTGGGGAACAGCACATAATACTTTTTTTTTCCTATCTCAGAATATTATGGGGGTACAAACATTTTGGTTACATAAATTAGCACATTCTGTTCTGAAAGGAAGAGGAAATTAACTGGTAAGAAAGGAAGATTGACTCCCAACTTTCAGGGAGCTTTATGCCATGGTTGAGGAAATTGGACCCCAAGTGACGAGGAGCCTCTGAGCCTCTGGGCAGGGGGTGAGATGATCCAAACCTTATACTGGCGAGACTAGTCTGATAGAGAGTGGGATAGAGAAAGTGCAGGGGAGAGAGAATTGGGGGTGGGGAGGTCAGCTGGGCAGCTACTGTGACTTTTTGGGTTATAAGTAATGAAGGTATTTCTGATTTAGAGTATTCTCAATAAAAATCAAAAAGACCAGGCCAATAACTGCATAGGCATCTTAGATATCACTTACAATGGCTATCATCATTAAGCACCTACTGTTTGCCACTCTTCACATGTAACTAGCATATGGAAAGGAGTGGAACAATCAAGAAATATCTTTATTTTTCTCCTAGCCCTGTCTTCAATCCCTGTCTGTTAGATACTCTGCCCTAACCCTATCTCTGGCAGACCCTATAGCTTTTCTCACCTCTTCTATCTCTTCATTAGAACAACTTCTGCTTCAGGTATTTAGCATGATGTAAACCATACCTTTCATCTCACATCTAGGTTGAAGCTTTTCTCCTTTCCTCTAAGTCAGACAGGTCCCAGACAAGACATGCAAGGGGAAGAGGCTGGTGGTCTTTTCTTTCTTTCTTTCTCTCTCTCTCTCTCTCTCTCCTTTACTCCATCACCTCCTCTTGAGGGTGGCGGGAGAGGTCAGTGGTAAAGGGGCAAAAGTGGCATTGTTTGGGATTTTTCTTCAATGGTCAAATGACCTTTGACGTGCAGATATACAAACGCTGTTTTTTTTTCTTTTGGGGCAACTTTGTGGGTTTTCCAGTGACTTCCACCCTCCAATGCACACACACTGAATAATTGTCTGGTGTAGGTGATGCATTCTCCAGTCAGCTGGTGGAATAGCCCCTTTGACTTCCTTCTGCCCTTGGGCAACCAGGCCTGGCAATTTCCAAGATGTTTGCTGGGTTCATGGAGCCATGCCCCCTTGCCTCTCTGCTGTGGACTGAATGTTTGTGTCTCCCCACACCAAATACTTATGTTGAAACCTTCATATTGAGTGTGATGGTATTGGGAGTCAGGGCATTTGGGAGGTAATTAAGTCATGAGGGTAGAGCCCCTATGAATGGGATGAGTGCCCTTATAAGAAGAGACATGAGAGAGATGATCCCTCTCTCCACCATGTGAAGACACAGCCAGAAGGCATCCATCTGCAAGCCAATAAGAGAGCCCTCACCAGGAACTAAATCAGCTGACACCTCAATCTTGGACTTCCCAGTCTTCAGAATTGTGAGGACTAAATTTCTATTGTTTAAGCCACCCAGTCTATGGTATTTTTGTCATAGCAGCTCTAACTGACTAAAACACTCTCCACCCTTGGAAACCCAGCTCCAGTCAGCCTCTTTCTTAACACTTCACAACACTAGAGGCCAGAAATAAATCTTGCATCCAGGAGACACAAGTTCCCTTGGAACCATTTCCCCAAACTGAGGTCCCCTGAGCGGAAGGATGAAATATCAGTTTTCTCTTCTGAGAAAAACTTCACCCTCCACAAATGTTTCTAGAAGTTTCCCTTGTTTGATTCTATGGTAAGGGAAGAGGAAAATGACACAGAATTCCCTGCCCACTCAGCTGACAACCCTCATGGAAGAAACTACCTCTTTTTCTCTCCTTTATATTCACAGGGGCAGAAGAAAGGTGAAGGAGTGTGTGTTGAAGAATAGGTTTCATTATCTTTTAGCAAATCATGGGATTGCCTTTAGTCCCTCTCTTTAGAATGTTGGATAACTTGTCACTCCTTGTCCTCAGACAATGTCTGAGTCTAGAAAAATCCCCTTTAGTATCCTTTTTAATATCATTTAAAATTTAATATCATTAATATTATTTAATATCATTTAATTCTCATGAAAACACTATAAAGCAAGTACTACAGATGTGAAATGTAAGACTTGGAGGCTGAGTCATTTACTGCATGTTTCATGGCTAGCTGGGCCTGGGATAGGAATTCAAGTTGTTCTAACTCCAAAGACCAAGTTCTTCAGCACTTCCTGATGATATCTTTAAAACTATGAGCCAGGTTTGAGTCTGAGCGTAGGGGAGGGTGGGAGTGCCATTGGCAGCTGGAGAGAATCAGGAAAAGAAGTGGTTTGGGATGTGACAATTAGCTCCATTTCAGATATCACGGGGGACATCTGGACACTCTAGTGATGCTTTGCGGGTTACAATAACCTGTACATTTCACCAGCAAAGGGGGATTTGATAAAAAGGTCACAGGCAATAGGGAAACTAGGAAGCTGAACACTGCAGGCTGATGGGTCAGTTGGCCTGTATTTGTTTTTCTGATGACTGAGAAAACAGATCTACCTTAATAATGCTGATAATTTGCCAAAGAGGTGAAGGTGCATTTACTGATACCATCTGTCGGCTTCTGTGACGTGGTAAAGTATATTATCTTCCTTCTAAAAATAAACACAGGGATGGAAGCATCTAGGACACAAATGCAGAAATCCAGCTTTCAAATTTTCCACATTCAGGGAGCTCAGAGTGAGGACTGAGTGTCCACGGTGGAGGGAGGAGAAGGAGATGAAGACAAGGACTTCTGCTCAGAGTGGTTATAGCACAAGGCCTAGGAACCGTAAAGCATTATGGGAAACTAAACACCCAGCTCCTGGCTACTTAGGCTAATGAATGCTTCCTAATCACAGCAGCCTGGTGGAATGACAGCCAGGCTCCGTCCTGCCTGTTGTTTACTAGGCGTCTGATCTTGGTCATGTTACCACCCACTCTGAGCCTCAACCTCTTCACCTGAAAAATATAGAAAATCATGCTTCACACATATTGTTTGGAGAATTAAATAAGAAACCACATGTAACAGACATTCATTCATGCATCCCTCTACCAGTGTCTATTGTCACCTGCTGTCACCAGTAACTTGCACAGTGACTATATAGAGCAGACTTTAATAAATGTTGGTCCCCCTCTCACTCCCGGCTCAATTTGTTTTTAGAGTGAGTTTTTATGACTACATTTTAGCTGGAATAGGGCTGGCGTTCCAGGGATGAGCCTCCCACATGTTGCTCTAGGAAGCCCTCACCCAGAAGGGCGTGGGAGCTTGGAGACTCCACTCTGGGACCTTTCTTGTTCTTGGCCTGGCAGCCTTTTGGTTATGTGCTTGGGTGTCAAGGAGCCTCTCTGATTACAAAATCAATGGGAAGCCGATGAAATTAAGGGAGGGTGTGGAATAATAAGAGGATAGCAAATTCTGACCCACTGAGTCACACAGAAATAGGGTGACAATCCCTCATCCCTCATTATGCATAAGAGGAAACTGATACTCACGGAGTGGGTGTGACTTGCCTGAAGCCACACAGTAAGTTAGCAACAGCCACTGAGATTGGGACACAGACTTTGGGACTTCCAGTCCGGAGCATATCCTTTTTACCTGTAGATGTGGCTTTTATGATCAGCAAACATGAAAGCAAAATGTTCTGGACATCATACACAGGGTGGGTGACTGGAAACAGAATGCGACTACCCCGTCAACTTCATCTTTCATCAAGCACTTCTTCACACTCTGTACAGGAGCCTCTGATTGGGAAGGCACGCCCTGCCCAGAAGGGTCAGGAGAGGACTGGCATCAAGGAACAATGGCATTCAAAGATATTCGTTCATTAACTTTTCCATTCATTCCCTGAAACATTTATTAAGCACCTGTTATGTCCTATAAACAATGCTACTTGTCTGACCTCTCTCCCTGGGCAAAGAAGAGGATGTGAAATTCTACCCAGGCTGAGGCTTCCAAGAGCTGAGGGCTAGGCGTGGAGTTGTGGGGCTGGCCCTTGGCTTTGGGAGCAGGTTTAGGAAACCAGGAGGCTTGTTTCACTTGAGGGAGGGCCAGGAAGCCAGAGAAGAGGGAGGAATGAGCCTCATTTAGAGCCCAGAGCCAGCCTCAGGGAGTCAGCAGATGTTGCAGAGGTTCAGGGAGGCCCAGAAAGGCTCCCAGAGGTCCCCAGAAGGGCCCTACAGGAGAGCAGATGGCTGGAAGGGGACAGCCAAGGTAGCCACATGGCTTTGATAACACTTATCAGCGCTAATGAGTGAGTTGGGTACTTTAGCATGGATTAGACATGCGGTGATGGTTTTTCACTGTTCTCCTTAAAGGGAATGAGGGTGGGAGGAGCCCCCAGCCAAGGGATGCTACAGATCAGTGGTTTCCAACCCTTTTCTATCTGTGCCCTAACACCGTTCACAGGTACAACACCGTCTCATTAGTAACACACACCAAGGAGGAAAGAAAAATGGGAGAAAGTGAAGGCAGCAAATACTCACACATCCTAATCCTGGGTGGGGGTGCATATAGAATGGGAAAAACCTTCTAGAAATTCTGCTACCATCCTCTTCCCCCAGGAACATGGCTTCTTCCCTTGTTGAGAATCACAGCTGTGGACAGAGAGGGCGCCAAAAGCAGAGGAGGTGCGACAGGAGTCAGTCACAACGTTTATTGAACACTCACGGTGTGCAGAGCACGGGGCAAAGCACTAGAAGAAAATACAGTGGCGGTTCAACAGCTGGGGAACGCCTCACAAAGGTCACATTTCATTTGAACACAGGGGACACTGGTTAAGCCTACGAGACATGTGTAACCAAACCACGGAAATGCATCCATGCTCATTCAGCACTACCTGTTTATTAAGCGAGATCACCACGGTAACTGGGGCATGAAAAGCCACCAAGACACAACAGCTTAACTAAAGAGCAAAGACACAACTCTCCATTTTGGTGCTCAAGTTCTAACTTGCCACTCTGATGAGTGGAAGATACTAGAAGACACCAGAAAATTCCAGAAATTTGATGACTTTTTTCTTAATTCTAGTAGCCACTTTATTTCAAATTCAAATTAGTAATCTAATTTAGCATGATAGAAAGGCAGTTAACTCAACAAAGTACTGGAATAGCATTATGTTAAAAAAAATTTTTTAAGGTGTAAAATCAGACTTTCGCAAAGGTCAGACACAGATTCTAAAAGTAATAACTTTTTTATTCTTTCTAAAAAAAGCTTTCATATGTGAAAGACCTTCCAATAAATTTAGTGAACAAAGGCATTTTACTGTTCAACATCAAGGAAACTTTGTTTATATTTTTATGTGCTTTTTAAATATTTTAAAGTAGGTTTTCCAGATAAAATACAGATGTATTTTAGTGCACAGCCTGTAATCATACTAAAAACTATTCATTGCTTACCTGAAATTATAATTTAACTGACATCTGTGTTTTTATCAGCCAAATCTGGGAAACTTATTTTTAGGTTAACATACCTTTGGAACTTCCAGAGGGTCCCAATAATTGGGGAGAGGGGGCTAATTTATCTTAATTTGTACCCGAACACTGTCAGAGGGGAAGACTTATTCTTCTGGCGGGAAAAGTGTAGATAAGGTCAGACTGAAATACTGGAGACATTTTTATTTCTTACACCTTTTATCATTACCATTGTAGCAGTGCGTGCTTCAGTCGACTGAATCTTTAACCTTGAAATCTTTGACTGATGTGGCTGGTGATAGCCAGTAAAATTATTAATAGATGGAAGTCTGAGGAACACTCTGCCTTGAAACGTCCCTTGTAAGAAATAGTTTTGCCCTCGATGATTTCTTCTCACCTAGCACAGGACCATTTCCCCACCTAAAAAGCAATGGGACACTCCTCACATCTTGTCAAATTATACACATGTTATGCTATCCATCAGCACTTCTTGCCACTTTCCTTTCTAACTCCCGCCCCAGAGATTTTTTTGGACAATTGAAATCAGTGGCTTTTGTGTGTCACACAAAAAGTGTCAGGCCTGGCTCAGTGGATGGCCATGCCCCAGCAGAACAACAAAAAGCAAAGCTCACTTCTACTCAGATGCTTAGAGGCATGAAGCTAGGACTTGTTTTTTGTTTGTTTGTTTACTTCCCACATTAGCATGTAAACTTGCTTCTTTCAAAAATGTCCATGTTAATTTATTTAATTTATCTAAGCAGACAGGACAGTGTGCTCTGAAAAAAGAAGCAAGTGCTAGTAGACTGGACAGACACATGCTATTCCAGAAATGTCGTTCCTGGTATCTGAATGCACAGCTTATATCATTTTTGAGATTTCTACATGGAGGAGAGAGATCTCAACACTAATTTTGCAAAGAAAGGAAGTGCACATGAAATTTTAACTGTTATGAAGGAATGTAAAATGATAACACTTGCTAAATTCCGACATCTGTTAACTATTCTTTTTTTAAAAAAACACACCAAAGAGTATACTTAAATGCTTCATTTACACATATACATAAAATTAACTAATTATTAGCACGTACAAAGGTTGTATTTAAAGGCATAGACAACTTTGATAATCAAAAGCTGTTTGTTAACTGAGTCCAAATATGCCAGCTTTGATTCTGGGCCTGATTATACATGTTTCCACCCTTGGCCAGGTACATGTAACTTACAACTCCCCTATGTACCTGGAGGTCCTTTCTGGAAAAGAAGAAGTGTAGAAGAATGTGAGAAAATAAGTTGAGGCAAAGGAATCATAAGGTTTAACATCAGCATACAAAGGAGAAATAAGTAAGTAATATATATTATTAAAATGGAAAGAAATAGTTCTATGCACCTTCTGCCGCTTAACATTCCTTGTAGTAAGATAGCATCCCACCCAGCTATGTGCCTCATACTCTCTTTTCTTTTTAGAAATGTTAAGCCCCAAATTCCGTCTTTCAGACATTTCTTATGCTATTCTGGTGATGACATAAGCTTCTGTCTCTGAGTGTCCTTGACCAACCTCCAGCTGAAGAAATCAGGCTGTTCTCTCCCCCCAGACAATGGTAAGAGAAGATTTGCTGTGTGTTCCCTCCGTGGTCACAATGGGGTGGGTGGCTACAGGACACACAAGAAAGAATGATAGACTCCCAATGGGCCAAGCAATTACCGCAATTCTGCATGAGCAGAAAAAGCAGAGCATAGAAATGTATGCGTGTGAGAGCCCAACATGGACGTTCTAGAGCCTTCTAAAGCTCAGTAGGGTCCACGTCTTCATTCTCAACATGTGCTTGGCCATTAGATTTGCAGCATGAGCCCTGTGGGACTCCTGCCACTGGCCCGATGACGTTTTTCTGATGGTGAATGTTACCGAAAATTTCCTGCCTAGAAACCAAGTCATGGCCCCACCCTAGCAGAGCTTCCCCTCTGGAATCCAGATGAAGGATGAAAAGCAGGCAGTGAAGAGTTCACACTGGAAGGGAAGCCTTCCTCCTCCTCTTCCTCCTCCTCCTCCTGCTCTCTTCCTCGGTCCTCCTGCCCTTCCCTTCCTGGCGGTGCAGGGCCGGGCTCACGGGGGCGGCGCCGAGGCGCTCACGTGGCTGTACGAGTACCTGGTCAGGGAGGCCCTGGTGGTCCTGCCTTCCTCCTCCTCCCCCACCTCGCCTCGGGCCCCTGGGGGCCCAGGATTGGGGCAGCAGGGGAAGGTGGCCATGAAGCCGAGGCGGAAGCGTTTGTTCATGAAGCAGTAGATGATGGGGTTGACGCAGGAGGAGGTGTAGGAGAGGAGGAGGATGAAAGAAATGGGGGTCCCTGAGAGGCGGCGCTCGGCAGAGGCGGTGTCGTAGGCCCGCCAGGCGTTGGCGCTGAAGATGGGCATCCAGCACAGGAAGAAGAGGACCACGATGACGATGAGCATGCGGATCACCCGCTTCTTGGCCATCAGGTTGGCGGCGGAGCTGCTGCTGCGGGCGCGGTTGAGCCTGCTGCCGCCACGGCCGGTGGACAGCTGCCGCAGCGCCAGCTTTCCCGGGTGCCCGGGCTTCTGCAGGTAGCACCCGTCGCTGTCCTCGCACCTGCCGCTGCTGCCGGGGCTCGGTTTCCTCTCTGGGTGGGCAAGAGACGTCACTGATAGTTTGGGGTGGGCATGCTGGACGGAAGGCATGAGCCCCCCCGACCCCATCAGGAGGGTCAACCCAAACTTCAGTATCCGGCCGGCACCCTTGGCCCTACACGGATATGCGTAAGCCTGGATCTATACTAGTTCTCGCCTTCACACGAAAAGCTACTTAAAACAATTAAAATAATATATATGTAATATAACGTATAATACAAATAATGGGCATGTAGATTTAAAAGGCAAAAATTATTGAAGAATGAATGTTCATCCTCTTCTCCTTCCTTTCCTTAGCTTCGCAGGAGGAAGTTTCCTGCTTGCTTGGTAAGATTCCAAATTGCTTTTATTGTGAGGAATCTGAGTAGTAAGAAAAAAACCCCAAGGAACCCAACGAAGCCACAGAGACTAAGTCATGTACATAGCAATGAGCTAAGCGAGAGGGTGGACTGAAAAGGGAAACGGTTATGTCAGCAAAGGTGTTGGGGTGAATTTTAGTGGATAGTGTAGTGGGTTGTAAAGAACGGGACAGGAGTGAGGCTTTGTGGTAGCTGCAGTGTGAGAATGGAAGGGAGGAGGGAGGATGAGGAAAGGAGTTAAAAAGCTGGACTGAAGGTTATAAATCAAATCTCTTCCAATCCCTCTGGAGAGACACAGAACAGATGGGAACCATAACACAAGTAGCTTGGGTTGCTGAAGGGTGTCCATTTGAACGTAACATTACAGACAATCTGGGACACATGGGCCCTCAGCTTATAATTGGGTTATGTGTGTATTATTTTATTCCACTCAGAACGCTTTTGAAAGGAATTATTTCCCCATTTTACAGATGAGGAAATAAAATGTGTCTCATGCCTGTGCCTTATAACAGAGAGTCCCATAAGAATACTTTCAAACATCTCCAATATACTCTCTATACACTCTGAGGATATCTATTTAAGTTATAGAAAACAAGCTTTTGAGCTCTTTGGGCATACAGAAAGCTAGAAGATCATTACCTTTAGCAGATTTCTTCTGGCTAGCTTCAAATTTTATTCCTTGGTAGAGTTCCAAAGAGATTAATCCATATGCCACCGTCATCACAATTCCAGGAATAAGAAAGAGGATGAGTAACAGGAACGTGTGCCTAATAAAATTAAAAGAAATCCAATAACCAGCAACTCCGGGCCTTCAAACTCCAATGTGAAGGAATGAATAGAGTTCATCTTTAACTGGTCTGAGCAAACACATTAATTACTAATATTTAATATTCTTGGAAATTTCATGTTTGAAGATTCAGTCATTACAAGACTGAGAATTTGCCCGAGGTCACCCAGCTAGTGAGCAAAGGAACCAGTATTTTCTTTTCAGATGATCCCTGATGCAGGACTGGTTAGATTAGAAAAGTTTGGCATAATTCTGAGCTTGTAATAAGTGTATGTATTAAAAATAATGAAAGCTTAAAGAAGAGAAAACTGAGACTTAAGGAGATTAAATAACTTGTCCAAAGCCATACAGTTAGTGGCAGAGGTGGAATTTGAACCCAAGCAGTATGATTCTAGAACCTTATGCTTTTAAACATCACAATATGTAACAACAGAATAATCAAATGCTTAGGAAGGGATGATGGAAAACCTTCTTGGTTTTGTAAAACGTGGCATCCCGGCTGTTTATGACCCATGAGCAGCTCAGAAATTTCCATGGGCATTCATTCTCCATGACCCTGTGAAGCTGGCACAGTGGCATAGCCGTTCTAGTGCCTGGTGAGTTAGAGCTATGCTTTCTCTAAACATGTTTGATTCCTGAGGAATCACAGCCTCCTCCTTTGTGAGTCTGGCCCCTAAATCATTTTTGCAGTCTGGCATGTGTTAGGTTATACAATTAGGCCATAAAATTGTCAGAGGCTCATAGTGGCTGGACCATTTCTTATTTCAATTGGACATGTTTTGATAAGATTTCTTTTCAAGTCTTGGAAATAACTGTCTCATTTGCAATATAATTCTTTTTATGCGTGTGCTACTTCATTGAAATAAAAGGAGGAAGGCAAAGAAAGCAGAGATGATCTCAGTTTGGGGCTGTTTCTGAATGTCTAGTTCCCTGCTTCTAAAACAGCCTTGGAATTAGTAAACATAATACCCTGAATTTGTGCAGTCTTTTTAGAATGACATTTTTATATACATACTCTCCTTTGAACCCTATAGCCACACAATGAGGTAGATTTAAAACGTATCTATATTATTAACTCCTTGGAGAGATAAGGAACTTGAAGCTCAAAGAGGTTATGAGAATTTGCCCAAGGTCACCCAACTAGTGAGCAAAGGAACCAGGATTAGAATATTGCCTCTGGACAAGCACCAGAACTGCAGCTCTAAGAAAAACCACTTAGAATTTGGACTCTGTTCCATCTTCAATTCTTTAGAAAATCATAGTTCTTCAAGTCATCTTGCCTAACCCCCAACTAGAGCATTTAGAAACATAGTGATTAAGCACAAAGGTTCTGCCCCTTCTTAGGTTTGTGAGTTTGGGCAACTTAATCTTTTCAAATCTCAGTCTACTTACCTTTAAAATGGGCATAATAATAATACCTACCCTATAGTGTTTTGAGAGGATTAATTGATTAATATACATATAGCATTTAAAACAGAGCACTCCAGCTAAGTGTTTGCTGTCACTGTTATCCTAGAATGAGGTTAGAATGACTCTACCCAAAAAGTTTCCAGGAAACTTATCCTCTGACCACTCTGGGTAAGGCATTCCAGTTTTTCATAATATTGCACAATTATGTCAAGTTGTATTTAAAAAACTAAACACAATGCAGCCTTACCAGGACTGCTGCATAACATCATTTGGCAGTAGAAAGCGACACATGTTTGCAGTCTGGTTGTTATTTTTGGTAAAAGGCACCAAGTTGCTATAGATGGGGTACGGAGTCATGATGGTGAAAGAAAGGCACCAGGTAGCAGCGATCACCTTCAAAGCGTGAGATTTTGTTTGCCAGACCCGGGACTCTAAGGGTTTGCAAATTGCACCATATCTCTCCAGAGATATGGCTACCAGATTAAAGGTGGATACACTCACAGAGGTGCCTGGGAAAGGAACAAAGAAATTGGTTATGTTGACTCTGAAATCCAAAGTTTATTTGCACATTAGCTTAAGCATATCTGATCTGCACAGGTTTTATATCAAAGGAAAATGCTCAGAGGGTAAAGAAATATTGTGTATGTATATTTTTAAAAGATGATTTATTCCTAGCTTTGTTCCAAAAAGGATTTAAAGGCAGTTAAAGAAATGTATTTACAAATGTATCTCATTGCCAATTTTTAGATAAGTTAATTGAGCGTTGGTTACAACCTAACTCCTGCTTTGGCTGAAGGTGTTCATTAATTAATAACTGAAGGGATGAAATGTGTTCCTAACCCACAGAAGAGGTTTTTGAAAAGCCTGAAGAAAAGCTCTGGTTTTGAGCATGATCTGCATAGTTAAATTGACCTTAAAAACCCAAGATTCTCAAGGACTCTGTGACCCTGGAAGGTCACTGGGATCTGAGCTGGAGGCGTTCAGACTGTCTCTGAAAATTTCTAGTACGCACTGTTCTTAAGAGTGAAACATTCTAAATTTCAAAAAATGTTTGTCGAAAAAATGCATAGCAAAAAAAAAAAAAAAAATGGAGGGGGGAAACCTTCCATAACTAAAGGTTTCTCTGCATGGGAGAAACCTTCTCATTCTTTTTTGCTTTTCTGTATGTTTTAGAGTGAGCATGCATCCGTATTACAGTGGGAAAAACATCAAATATACCTCACTTAAAAACATATCAAAAAAGATTAATTTCCCCTAATTTTTGTATTACACATGCATGCTTATTATAATGACTTATTATCCCCTTAAAATTCCCTTTAGAAACCTTCAGCTATAAATTCTGTTAATTTTTCTGATTATTGCTTACCATGATTTCTTAAACCTCAGAATTAATATAAACTTGTGGTCCTTAGATTCTCACTGTGTTTATGGATATAAATTAATTCTCTGAAACTATGTCTAAAAATGTTTTTTTTCTAGAGAGGCTAGGTACTAGCTTTCCTTAGAGTCTTAAAGGAATCTATAACACCAAAACCATTACCTAAAAACTCATGTTCTGGGTAGGATTTGCTAAAGTGTTTGATGAAATTTTGAGTCAAGAGTATAGTCCAGAACTCCACAGAGTCAAATGTGTGTAATGGGTTCCCTATAACTGTAAACTCACTGTCAGGGAAGCATTCTTTTTCTTTTTTGCTACAAATTAGTAGTTTAATGAATGTTAATTGTTATTAATATCATTGAGGAGACAGCAAAATTGAGAGAAGAATCCAAATTACTGGAAGTAGAAATCCAACAAAATCCTTACAGTACTGTAAATACTTTCAGAATTATTTCTTTTTGGCATTAAAAATTCTTTTAATTGAGTTGAAATTCACACAACATAAAATTAGCCATTTTAAACTTAATTCTGTGCCATTCGCAACCATGCAAACACTCGTTTTAAATCTCCTTTTGCATACTCTGGTTATGGTTCTCAAATAATATTACCATAAGATATATATGGATGGGTCTTGAGAATCTAAAGCACTGTGAAATGCTAGTTATTACAGCTTATTTAACAATCAATTATCCTTTTCATTTGTAAGTTCTTTTTTTTTTCTTTTGAGGACTTGAACACAGATTGACACATTCTTGGTTATTTGTCTGTGGCATGAGGGTCAGTAATTCATCATCATTTTGTCTGTACTGAATCCTGCTTCCTCAACTGGGAAAAATAAAGACTTTGAAAGCTTTCTGGTCACTGAAGACTGCCTTAGCCCAACTCAGTTCTGCATATTTTACAAGGCTTGGATCAGAATGAAAACTAATTCCCACCTCTTGCACTCTCCCGACAGTTCTCAGAAAGGGCAAGGGACAAAGCAATTTGGCAGACAGAGAAGACTGAGAAATATGTTTTTATTCTGCTTCAGGGGAACCATAGCAGTTGGCAACAGAACCAGCATGCTTGCCAGTGTGGTGGCTGCTAATACGGGTTCGGATCCCAGCTCTCTTGCTTACCACCTGTGTGTTTTTAGGCACATTATGACCGTCTCTGTGCTTCTGTTCCCTCCGTGGTGAGACAGGGGAGGCTATTTACTTCATGGGGTGGTTGGGAGATGAAATAAGATCATGGGAATAAAAGCACTTAGTACAACATCTGGTACACGAAAGTACTCAAAAAATATTAGCTCTTGTGATTTTTCTTATCATCATCATTTTGATTGGCACGGGCAGAGAGCTGCATGTCTTAGCCAATCAGGGTCAGCTTAGTGACCTCATGGCCCCCAGGAGCAAGTTCAATTTCTCATGTAGGGGGAGATCTCTCTCTCTCTCTCTCTCTCTCTCTCTCTCTCTCTCTCTGTCTCTCTCTCTCTCTGTCTCTCTCTCTGTCTCTCTGTCTCTCTCTCTCTCTGTCTCTCTCTCTGTCTCTCTCTCTCTCTCTCTCTCTCTCTCTCTCTCCCTGAGATGGTTCCAGCTCTGAGGAGAACAGGCTCGGGGGGTGAATCCTGAGAAAAGAGTCTAGAACTGTGATGGAACTAGTCTTCCAATGGCCCCTACTCCCTAAGAAAACAAGGGGAACAACAGCAAAGAACCCTCCTCCACGACCTCACTATCCCCAGAAGCTGTGACTCAAGGTGGGTGGAGATCAGGGTTCCATCCACGGCGTTCAGAAAGGGATAGAACAGCCTGAAGTCACTTTTGAATCCCACTTCCCTTGGAACAGCAGCGAGCAAGATCCACCTCCTCTGTGTTTCCATATTAACTTATTTCACTCTTAGAAACTGACCCCTGACACAGATGATGGCTGGGGATGGACTTCTGGGGCCGTGTGAGGACTGACTCACGGTAAAGCAGCACCCGTGTCCTTGCACACAGCCCCGCACAACCAGACGCTCCGTGTTCAGCGCTCGGCAGGGCTCCCCCGCGGTGGCCGAGCGGGGTCTGGGGCGAGTCACCAGCGGCAACTCACCCATGAAGTAGGTGGTGGTCTTGCAAACGGCGCTCCCGAAGATGAAGTCCTTGAGCAGGTTGGGGATGAGGTTGAACGGCATGCAGAAGAGGCAGAGCATGAGGTCGCTGACGGCCAGGGAGAGTAGGAAGATGTTGGTGACTGTCCTCATCCTCTTGTTCCGAATCAGCACCGTGATGACCAGCGTGTTTCCGAGCACGCTGAGCAGGAATATCAAGGAGTACAGGAGAATCTGCACTGCCGGCCGCCACTCTGCAGGGATTTGCAGGAGCAGGACGGAGGGATGAGGTCATGAGAGCAGAATGCTAAAACCTTAGTGAGTGGTTCCTTCCTGCCCATTTCCCCCCCAGGGGGGTACATCACTGAACCCAACGATTCCTGTTCTGACAACATTTTACAGAAACGCACTGAAGAAAGCACAAAGTGAATCACTTGTTTTTAAAAGGTTGGTTTGTTAAAGGACCACACAGGGAACCACTTTTTCTTAAGAACAAAGCTCTAGTGAACAGTGATCGCTTTCTTTCCTAGCTGCAAAGCATTATTTCTCATTAATCAATTCACGCCGGGTTTCACCCCAAGAAAAGGGACCTGCGACGTGGTGACAGCACCTTTTCTGCGATGCTTGCAAGTTCAAGCTCAGACACTTGTGCTCCCTTCTTGCTGCTCTCAGCGCTTCCTCCCACTGCTTCTGTCCCCCGAGTCCTATCCACGAATGCCCAGCTCCACCACGGGGAACAGCATTTGACTCTATTCTGCTTTCTGATCTTTCATCCAAACTTCTGAACGTATGACTTTATCCAGCCTTGTCTCAAATGACTTTGTTATATTTTCTTTATCAGCCTTTGCCTTTGCTGATTTCTCCCACAACTCAGTAGTTTTCTGAATTAAAATAACAGTCTCGGACACCTACCTTTGGAAGGGTGGGGATGATCCAAGCAGAAAAGGGTCTCATTTTCCAGCCCGAGTTCGCAGGGAGGGGTGATGCTGCTTCCATTCACAAAAAGGCTGTCAACCACGTCCATCCTCCTCTGCTGCTTTCCAGCAAGTGCTGGCGAGCTGCTGAATTGCTCACTCCCGGCTCATTCCTCTAATGACTGGAGAGTCTCCCAAATGCAACCTGCCGTGGAGGGGCAGGGAGGGAGTGATTGCCAGGTGCGGGCTTTTTCAGCCATTCCTAAAGGTGGCTTGAGTTCACCACACTCAGTCTGGCTGGGCGAACATTTGCACTCCTGTCGTGGAAAAGGCAGCTAGTGCAAGCCAAGCCCACTCCACCTTCCAGGGCCCACCCCGCCCATTCCCCGGGCCAGTCTTAGGGCCCTGAACACTGAGCCAGCCTGGCTGCAAGTTAACCCTTCCCAGAGTGTGACTGCTTTTATGCACATACATGAGTACATGTGCATAGACACACACACACAAGCTTCCCCAGTACCTCTCTTCTCTGTATAGGAACCTGTCACCATCCCTGACATATGCAGAAGAAAGCCCAAACTGGCTGCGTGAGACAGGGACAATTAACACAGTAACAGATACGGTAATGCAGACCATCAGGCCTAAAGGACGTGGAGGTACTCTGTTTCTCTCTCCTTATATAAAAGCAATTAGTGCCTTTTTAGCTTTGGAACCATGCCCAGCAATGTGTGTGGATATAACTGCAGGGTGGTTGTTAAGTTGTTACTAACCACAGTGCTATTTCTTGTGGTCTCTGCCCCTGTTAACCAGGAGGAGGAGAGCACTTTTGAATGTAGGTTCCGGAGTCCTTATCACAAAAGAAGTTAGTAAGATTCCCCGTTCGCTCATGTGTTCATTCATCCATTCATTCAGCACAGATTTATCGAGAGTCAACCATTTGCTAGTTATTAATACTTTGCTAGCCTGTCAGTGAAAGTGAAAAGTGAAATCTTCTCAGGTAGTGTTAAGCGCCATGGAGGAGGCAGAGCAGGGAGACGTGATGGGGAGGAATGGATCAGGGGTGCTGATTTAGACAGAGTGGTCAGGAAGGGCTTCCTCAAGCAGGGGACTGTGATCTGAGACCTGGATGACAAGGAGGAAGCCTTATGGAGATTGAAGGACAGCTTCTTCCAGGCAGAAGGTATAGTACTTTCAGCAGATGTCATAGCAAGTGCAAAGGCCCTGAGGTGGGAATGAGCTTGGTCCCTTTGAGGTACAGACAGATAGAAGCAGGAATGAGTGCAGGGCAGACAGCAGGAGGGAGGTTAGAGAAGGGTCCCAGCCTGGGGGTCTGGGTTTTCCACGAAGCTCTGTGGTGCTGTCCCTCAACACCCATTGCACAGCTAGTCCCCTCAGTGCAGATCCTTTGAAAAGTAGATGACAGCCGTGGAAGCTGTATTTCTGACACATTGCTTGTCTGAGCTGAGACGCGGTCTCTTTGTTAGATACCCCTGGGGCTCCTTGTGTACTGTAGGGCTTCCATGAACAGAGCTACGTGCTACGTCTTTGCTGAGTCCCTGCTGGACAGAGATGAACTAGTTGGCATTTTCACTGTCGATGTGGGGCTGGGAAAAGAGTGGTATCTCTTTTCTTTGAAACCATGAACACCTCACGTTCGGAGCACTTAGTCACAAAAACTGGAAGTGGAAGGGATATTGGAGAAGCTATGGGCAATTGTTAGGAGGACAGGCTTTGGCATCAGGCAGACCTGGGATCAAATCCTGTCTTCACTGGTCACCTGCTGGCAAATGCTGAGTGAGTTTCTTAACCTCTCTGAAGCTCATATTCTTCATCAAGATGACTTCACAGATATTTGTTATGAAAATCACCTAATTGACTCCAGAGAGTGTCTGACACATAAAAAGTGTTCAATAAATCACAGACAGTATTAATAGTCTTCTGATAATGCTTACTGTTTTCCTTTTACAAATGAGAAAACTGAGGTTCAGTGTGGCTGCATGATTTGCTGGTGAGAACCAGTGGTGGATGTCCCCTCGAGGACCCTGCAAACCCCAAGCACACACCAGTTCCTGCAGCTTGGAGCTTTTCATCGTCATTCTAGTATCTTGTAGCCCATTTGGATCCAGGGTTCCTGTCTCCACTCCTTCTTCCTGCCACACATCCTTTTAGTGGAATCTTCCCGGCCTACAGACTATGAACCCTGCCCACTGGGCGCTCACCCAGAACAGCAGTGTTCTGACTTGGAAAGGGAAAAGCATCCATAGTTTGAGCCCTGAGTGCAGTCAAATTTCACCTCCCTGCCGCTACCAGCAGCAGGCTGCTTCAGCTGCTTCAACCAGGCAGATATTACCAGCCACATGGGGTGCTGCCTACCGAGGTTCATCGAGCTTCATGGGGCCTCTCGGCAGCTGCTTGAACAGGTGGGGGGACAGTGCTGCTGCAGATCCAAGGGCCAGGAGAGCAGAGGGCTGGGTGTCGACCTGCCCTGAACCAAAATGGAGCCCAGTCTAGGTCAACTTCCTCTTTCCATCCCTCCACCCCTGCATCCATCTCTCCCTCCTTCCTTCCTATTCTGTTCTTTTCTGCTCATTGGTAGGCAGGAAGTGGGCGTGGGTGGTGAGGTGGGTGCTGGGGATTTTGTGAACTCACAAGGAGGGGGGGCAGCAAATTTGAGTGCTATATTGCACAAACTTTAGGGCACATCTGAATTACCTGGGTTCATGGTTTTAAAAAATGGGCATTTCCAGACTCCCCTCCCAGGATTTCTGATCCTTCAGTCCCAGGCCTGGAAATCTGCATTTTAATCCAGCATCCCTAGGGATTTGGAGGCCAGTGATCTCAGGATAACCTAAGCCCCCTGGGAGCTGTCAAGAGCCTGAGGGTAGGCATCAGACTGCAGAAACCTAAGCCTGATCTTCATCCCTGGTCAACTGTGGAATGTGAACAAATTACTTAATCTTTCTGAATCTCTGTTTGCTCATGTGTAATAGGGATAAAATAATGATACCTACAAAGAAAAGAATACATGGAGAGAGCTTGGAACAATAACTGGAACATAGTGCTGGATACTAACTGTTATTATTAATGGATAAGATTAATTCTAGGGCTGCTCTATTTATCCCATATCATGGCCACATTACGGGTTTATATCTTCAGTACTCTAGCACAGTGCCTGGTGTATAGTATGTACTTGGTAAATATGCATGAATAAAGAGGGAAAAGTTAGAGGAGCCAATATTTCATTGCTTATTATGCCCTTTTTTATAACTCTATTACTTTGGATTTTTTTTTTTCGTGGCCAACTCTAGATTTTTCCCTCTGAGTTTGTGAGCTTGTGTTCCGTTAGGGTTCAACTAAATAGGAGAATTCCAATGGAAGATTCCACTTCCCTGCACTTTCAAGGGAGAAGCTGAGGCTTTCCTAGAGCATCAGCCCTAGTTCCATTCCTCAGCATACACGCAGAGAGTGCCTTGCAAGTGCCAGGTGCTGTGCTAGGTGCTGTGCTAGGTGCTAGGGTCTCATGAGCCAACTAGATGGAATTCCCTTTCTCATGGAATCCCAGTCCACTGTGGGAGAGAGATGATTAGTAGACTGGGCCAAGTGGAAATGTCCTGTCACCTTGGAGCCCTGTCCTCTGATCAGGCACAGTTCCAGGTGAATTGATACAAATGGACTAAATTCAGTTGGAATGGCTTCAGTGCCTCCCCTCTCTCTGAAACACACAGTACTGGGCAGGGCAGAAGCCCAGTGACGCCCACAGTCCATGGAGCTGCTGCGGACCCTTCTGAGGGAGGAGAAGTGAACACAGAAGACAAATGACAAACGACAGACACACAAAGACGGTGCAAGACTGCAGCCCTTTTCTCCTGCGGCGTCTTTATTTTTAACACTGTTCCTTTGGCATCTGTCCCAGTCTACCCCAACTTTTCCCAACGCTATTTTCTGTTCCCAGAATGTTTTCGTCTCAGCATGGACTGGTTCTCACCGCTCTGCCTCAGGGAGTTGACGTTTGCGTCTCCTCCTTTGCCCTTTTCCGTTTGCGGGTCAAGGCACCCTGGCTTGTTTGCAAGTCACAAGGTGTCTTGAGGCCGATCAACAAGAAACAATCTGTGTGAGAACAGGTGTTCTGAGAACTGCTTTGTTCAAGCATGGCTGAGAGATGACCCGGTGTCCACTACATGGAGCCCTTGCAGGCAGGGACTCTCTTCTCTGCCAAACCCCACCCCAGAAGGAGACAGAGACCATGAGCAATCTCAGTGTGTTCCTGGGTAATGAAATTATTAACTGTTCCCCAACCATTCTCTGTCTTAAGAAACAATTGTTTCAAAACACCTAAAAGATTAATATGTACTTTTTCCCTCATTATAACTTTAATCACATGCTCATTGCAAATTTTTTTTTAATAAAGACAAATAGGTATATATATAACACAAATCCATTTCGGGGCCCTACGTGATTTTTTTCTCCATGTGGTGTCACTTAATTCAGCCCAGAAGCCACAGGTGGTTACAGGCAATTTCATGTTATGGGAGACACAATTTATAGGGAAGCCTGACATTTCTACAATTCTCTCGCTTCTCTGCAGTCTCCCCTGACACTCTGATGCTCTCTAAATTCTTCATTTCTCTCTCGCCAAACTCACTCATTCTGCTGCTCTTTTCTTTCCTCTACCGTGTCAGCCTTCCGGAAGTGACTGACCGGGTCTTCCCTCCCTCCTTGCAGGGGTGGGGAACCTGCAGCCTTGGGGCCATATGTGGCCTTCTGGATCCTTGAGTGTGGCTTCTGGATTGAATTCAAGTTTTACAGAACAAATCCTTTTCATCTGTGGGTGGGAGGCTCTCTTGCACCCCTGGTCCCCACAGAGGGCAGCGTTAAGCCACCCCCTGAAGTTCCTTCCCCACAGGGTGGCCTTCCTTGGAGAAAGCATAGGGAATCCTTTCTGAGGAATTACCCCCTCCTCCTCCAACAGGGGAAAGCCAGCACTGCATCTGTTTGAAGAGGCTGTCACTCAGCAGGCGGCAGCTGGGCTCTGGGCAAGTAGCTTGGTCTCTGAGCCTTCATTTCCTCATGAGTAGATGGATTCACGGTGCTGACACCCACCTCAGAGGCTGCCAGGATCCCACTTGTCACAGTGTGTATAAAGCACCCTGTGGAGTGCTTGGCATGTCATAAGGACCCAAGAAACGATAAGAACAAGCAAGAACTATGTTGACAGGAACATGAAAAGCATGCTTTATTTAATACCACTGCCTAAGGGTAACCTTTGCTAACAGTTTGGTGGGTATCCTTTCGACCTTTTCCTTCAAACACATTTTTTACAAAAACAAATTTGGAACAATACCCTATATACAGTATTCATTCTACTTGTCCCTTTTTGAAAATGTAGTTTTAAGATAAAGTTTCCCTCAAAATGAGAAACATGGCTTTATGGAAAAATGTGGTTTTCAAAAAATTTCGATAAAAAAATAAAAAAATCTGTAACGTCATCATCCAGAGAATTTAAAAAATGTTTTACACGTATACCATTTGTATATTTCTTTTTTTCACTTAGCATTATTGCATGACCATGTCTCAGTACTTCTCTATAGTATTATTTTTAGTTGATGTCTGTTATTCCATCAAGAGTATGTACTCAAATTTACTAAAATATTTCCATACAGTTGGATATTTAAGTTTTATTTTCAGCTTTTTGCTTTTATCAGTGGCAATGTGGTGAACATTTATGTACACATATTTTTGTGGCATTTGCTGTACACGGGCGACTTCAGGTCTGCCATTAGCACAACTCCAGGGAAGCCCAGCAGCGTTCCTGTTGAATGCACGCAAACGTGACCCCCTGCCGCTGTCCATGCAGGTGGGTGGCTCCTGGGGCTGGTAGCCTGGCAGGCCTGGCAGTCACTTTCCAAAACATGGTTACTATTTTATAAGGCTGCCATTTATTATATTAGTACTGGCTTATTATACTTTTGTGAGCATTGGATATTATCATTTAACATTTTCATTTTGCTGATTAGTAATTGAAAAAGGCACTTCCTTGTGGCTTTAATTTGCATGTCTTTTATTACCAAAAATGCTCAATATTGCCCACCTTTGTTTACTAGTTTTATTTCTTTTTAAATCAAACTTAAGATAAGCCAAAACATCTTTTATGAATTGTTTATGTGCTTTGCCCATTTCTCTATTCAGTCAACAAATTTTATTGAACATCTGCTATGTGGCAGGAACTGATGTAGGTAGGCACTGTTCACAGCTGTGAGCAAAACAAAGTCCCTCTCTTGACTAAGCTCTCATTGTGTGAGGGACACACAATAGCAAATAAATGAACAGAGTATGACGTCAGATGGTGAAAAGTGCTAGGAGGGGAAACAAAGCAAGGTTAGGGGATGGACAGTGATGGGTGAGCAGAGAAGGCCTTTCTGAGGAGGTGATAGGAGTTGAGGGAATGAGTCTCATGACAGTCTGGGAGAAAAACATTCCAGATAGGGTATTTATTGTGGTCTTAATGTTTTTCTTATCACTTGGTAGGAACTCTATTTAACAAGCTAAGGATGATGTTTAATTTACAAATTACTATCATAAACCGCTGATGTGGCACAGACTGTGTTCCTTCTCTTTTTGTATGGTAATAGAATCCCCAATTTTCAATTGGGTACATGACTGTCTATAACTAATAGTAATAGTTCCAGCCTCCTTTGCAGTTAAATATGGCTATGTGACAATATTCTGGCCAATGAACATGCAGCTCCTTGCAAGTATCTTTACAAAGAAAGAGCATGTCCTTTCTTTTCCTTTTCATCATTTCTCTGGCTAGAATGAAGATGTGATCACTGGAGCTAGAGCAGCCACTTTGCACCATGAGGCGGGTGCCTATGTTGAGTGCAGAAAAAGATGCTCAAAGGAAGCTTGACCCTTGATGATCTTAGACCTGATACACTAGCCATCCCTGCACTGCTTGTCTTTAGACTTCATTTATATGAGAAAGAGCCAGTGTTGTGTTGGATTTTCTGCCACTTGCAGCCTAATCCTAACTAAAACACTGTGAATTAGAGTCTGCATATTTTAGTTTCTGGTCTTTTTTTTCCCATGCTACTCCTCAGCTGTGTTCAGGATACATCATGGTAGCTTTCACATCGCTGACTTGGATGGTATCTCCCAGCCCCAGGCATGCCTGTCTGATTCCCTACCACCGCATCAGAGTCCACTGTTCTTTAGGGCCCAACTTCAGCCCATCTCCAGGCAGCCTTCCCCAGTGTACAGCCCTTGTAGCTCTGTCTTTTCTCGCAACCTCCACAGCCCTTACCACAGATCCCACTTGTTGGGCCTTAATCAAATGGTCTTGTTCTTTCATGGGTTGGAGATAAGTCAAAGCCCAATTTTCCCACTTCTGTCCGTCTCCGCTGCTGTCGCTCTAGTGCACATGACCCTCATCCGTCCCAGGGGGAGCTGCAGGACCCCTTCTCACTGGTCTCTCTACTTTTCCTCTGACCCCTCCAATCCCTTTTCCATGCAACAGCCTGTGTGATGTTTTTAAAACAGAAACCAGAATGTCATTCCCTACTTAAAACTCTCCTGCCCAATCCAGTAAGGCCCTGCGTGGCTGGGATGGCCCCTGCGTCCCTCCACGGGCCTCATCTCGTGCTCCGCCCACCGCCCTCCCCCCTTGTGAGTGCCACGGACTCTCTCCTCCCCTGGGCCGTGCTCGGTCCCCTCCTTTCCCTTCCCCCAGAGTCATCACACATGTTCCCTCTGCCTGGACTGTCGTACCCTCATTAACCCCTACCCGCGGGTGCCGCCTCCTCAGGGAAATCTCTCCTAAGTCCAGGCTGGAACAAGTTTCCCTGCTGGCTGCTCACATGGCTCCCAGGGCTTTTCTTTCAAAGCTCTTTCTATGTTCGCAGTGCTGTATTTGTGTGGCTGTGAGGTCATCCTCCGCCTCCCCACTGGGCTGAAGCTCCGCGAGGCCAAGAGCTGTGCTCTGCACATCGCTGTGCCAGCTGCTCAACGTGGGCGGCAATCACCATTCCTCCCCGGGCCTCCAGGAAGTACATATTATTATAAGCCCTTTTGCAAATGAGGAAACTGAGTCTCAAAGAGACTACACAGACTCGACCTGCAGACCCACGTAGGACTGGCGCCAACGTGGATGCTTGCTTTGTCACGCAGCTGCAGCATGAAGTGTCACCATAGGAGTCCCAGAGTCTGGTGGGAACAGAGGCCAGCGACGGACTCCTCTCCCACCCAGGCTTCGGCGCACCCATGGCAATGGTTTCTGAGTCTTTAAGCTTCAAGGGCACGGATCTCTGAGTGGAATTTCAGTGTGGGGTAGACACTGCAGGAGATGCTTGAGGGGTCTGTAAACTTGGAAGTCAACAGGAAGCGAAAACAGAATTAGCTTAGAATTGTCTCACCCTTTCTTAGGCTCCCCGAGAACCACTCAGAGAAAGATGCTGAGAGGCGTCACGAGGCGAACACGTGAGGACTGGTGTGTGCACCCTCACTGGGCCCCCTCCACTGATCTGATCCCAGCTGGGCTCCGCCATCGACTTCCATCCCTCTGAATTCTCAGTTCTTCACCCACAAAGTATAGATCATGCTGTGAACCTCACAGGGTGTGTGAGGATCCCATGGGACCCTGCTGGGGACAATACTACCCTTGAAGCCCCTAGAATCCCATCATGAGAACTCCATGGCCATGGAAAGGACACTGTCTCTGTACATTCCTGCAGGGGCCTGTCCTCGGGCACCAGTATGCAGAGGTGGGGACTGGGCACCCAAACAGCCCCCCTGGGGCCAGACCCTGGAAAGCCTCCTGTGAACACAGTCCCATCAGCTCCGCCCCTCAAATCCAGTCTGAGGCCCGCTGCCCAGTGCTACCTCTCCCCACTCTCCTGCTGCACTCCCCGTCCAAACTCCTTTTTCCTCTGGAAATTAAGAGACAAAAGCTCCCAGGAATATCATATGATGCGAAGAGTTGGGCGTGCCTATCTGGGGTTGGTGAAAGGCCTATGTCCCGGCTTGGCCAGCCAAACGTCCTATTAAATCATTGTTATCATGTTCCAATTAAGCCAAGAGGAGTTTCCCCTACACCCTTAGGTCACGAAGACCCTGAGGATCGCATTGCTCTGAGGTGTGGGGAGTAAGTGTCCAGGCTCTCACTGGAACCTTTCAGAGTTGTGCCCGGTGGCATGTGATCCAACCACATGTCCACTTGCTATTAATATTTTGGGATTGTAGCAGCTACCAGATCCATTAGCTGGTTTTAAAGTGAAAGCAATTGGAAACACAAGTGCCTTGCAAGGTTTAAGCACCATAATGCTTATTTGGCCCGATTACTGGGACAGTAGGGCCAGAACGGAACTCTTGATTTCAGCTCCGTTCCTGACCCAAAAAATTAAAGGAGAAAAGTCAGACTTAAGGATTAAAGTAGTAGTTTCTATGCTTGTCAATAATAAAAGCTTGGACTTGAAATTCAGCTACCTTTGAAAGGCATCAACAGGCCACAGAGTAATTATAGCCCCGAAGTGCTCAGTGTCAGATGTCATTGTGCCTTCGGGCTCTGTCGCCATAGTGGACTCTGAGCTCGTTGAGGACAGGGCCCTGTGGACCACTTTTGCTGCAGTTGTATCTCGAGCTGTTTCTACAATGTCATCATAAGCATTCACTAGATGTTTATTGGGTAAAGGAATGAACAGACGGGAGAACTGATGTCTTTTTATGTCATTTTATCATTTTTATATATGGAACAAAATTTAAGAGTCTGAAATCGTGGGATTTTCAGACTGGATAGATTTATCTCTCTATTTTGCTTGTGATATAACTATTTTGAGAATTCAAGTCTCTTGAATGAAGTGCTCTTTCTCAGCTATTAATAATAACAGTAGTGACAAAAGTAATAACAATAGCTACAATTTATCGACTTCTATTTCAAGTGCTTTATACACATTGACTCATATAATCCTCATATCAGCCCCAGGAGGTAAGTAATATTATGATCTCCATTATCCAGAATAGCCGAGTAATTTACCTAAGGCCACAACAGAACAAGAACATTTTCCACTAAAATTGTTCTTGACTTTTTTTCAGTCTTGGATCCTGAATGTTTGTGTTGCCCCAATATTTGTATGTTGAATCCTAATCTCCAAAGTGTTAGAAGTTGGAGGTGGGGCCTTTGGGAGGTGATTAGGTCATGAGATTAGAGCCCTCATGAATGAGATTAGTGCCCTTATAAAAGAGGTGCCAGAGAGCTTTCTTCCCTCTTCTGCCACGTGAGGACACAGCCAAGACGATAGCCGTTTGCGAACCAGGAAGTGGGTCCTCACCAGACCCAAAGCCGCCAGCGTCTTGATCCTTGATCTTGAACTTCTTGGCCTCCAGAACTGTGAGAAACAAATGTTTTCTGTTCTTAAGCCATCCAGTGTATGGTATTTTGCTATAGCAACCGGAATGGACTAGGATAGATGCCCTTTGGGAATCCAATATTGTGTGTGAACCTCCACCTAAGGAAAAACGTGTACTCCCCAGCACACACCCAATGTGTGCACAATTGTAGGAAGTTCATGAAATTGCTAAAACCTAACTATAAATCACAGGTTAAGAGCCAATGTAACAGCATACTTAGGCTCTGATACCAAACATTTATTAACTATGTTACAAATATTTTCTCAGTCTCACTTCTGTCCTTGTAGTTTGCACACCTGGATTGGAATCCTGGCACTAACACTGACTTTCTAGATGACTTGCATAATATCACTCTGGGCTTCGGATCTCCTCCTGTCTGTAATATGGAAGTAGTGAAAGTATCTACCCTTAAGAGTTGTTAGGATTAAATGAGATAATGACTATAAAATGTTTGGCCCAGTGCTTGGCATATAGTAAGTACTCAAAGATCATTATTATTCATTGCTAATTTTAAAAAATTCTTCCCTGTATAAGCCAAAAATATTGTCTACCTTCAACTTTTACCTTGTGGTTATAGGTTTATTTTCTACAGGAAAACAAAAACGAAAGTCTGACAGATCTTTTAGGATGAATAGTAGAAAAAAAATCACATCCGATTTTAGTTTATAACTTCTACAATAGGTCTGTTTATTTTCGCTTCCAACCAATGTTGTAGAAATCAAATTATTAATACAGCAGGGGAAAGTCTGAATAGAAGTAAAATTGTGTTTGCATTCAAAAAACTTTTAAAGCAAATTTATAAAAACATTTTTCATAACAGCCTCAACCTGGGGAGATGCAGCGACAGTCCTCCTCTTATCCCTGTAACATTACCAACCAAATCATTGTTCTTAAAAACACCCCGTTGTTCTGGGAAGCCAAACAGCTCCTTCTGAGTATGGACGACCACAAGCCTTTCTGTATAACCAACCATGCTCTCTAGGTCACAGACCTTCCTTATGAACTTGATTCCCCCAGTGAGCCACTAGAATAGGCGGGGCGGGAAGAGCTATTTCCTCCAAACTTTTAAATAAGAAAACAGAGGCTCTGAGGGCAAAGCCATTCTTGACCTTCCCAGTTGAGCCAGGGTCTCCTTGCAGGCGCCTGCATCCCACCATGTACCAGCCACGTTCAGGTCACATATGTATCCGTCTTGGCCTCCTCCACTAGATGAGTTCTTTGTGAGCAGAAACTCTACCTTCTGTCGTGCATCCTTCACACATGTCTAGTGTGAATGCATGGAGGGGTGAATGGATTGATGGATGGAAGAAGGATGGATGAATGGATAGATGAACTTATTCAAAGTCATACCTGGTAAAAAGTGGCACCCAGGTCTCCATTAGCCATATTAAGCATTCCTTCTTTAGATGTACTTAAAAATCTTAAATAATATTTTAAATTATTATGCAGTAAAATAGACTTTTTGGTGTGTAGAGTTCTATGAATTTTAACACATGTATGGATTCATGTAACTACCTCCACAATCAAGTTACAGAATTGTTCCATCATCAAAAAAAGCTCTCTGATGTTTTCCTTTATAGTCACAGTCTTCCTTACCCCACCCCCGGGGAAATACTGTTCTCCATCACTATCATTTTGTGTTTCAAGGATGTCTTGTCAATGGAATCAAACAGTATGTGATCTTTTGAGAATGGCTTCTTTCCCTCTGTCTTTGAGATCCACATAAGTTGTTGTGTGTATAGATAGCTTGTTCTTTTTTATTAAATTTCTGGGCAGTATTCCTTTGGGTGGATGCACCTCAGTGCATTTACCCATCCACCTAGAGAAGACAATTTGGGTTGTTTCCAGTTTTGGACAATTATGAGTGGAGCTGTTATGAACGTTCTTGTACAGGTTTTGTGTGAACCCAAGTCAACTTCTCTGGGTTAAATTCCCAGGAGTGGACTTGCTGGGTCTCTTAGTACGTGTATGTTTAACTTTTCAAGAAATTGTCAAACTGTTTTCTACAGCGGCCATATCAAACAATCTTACGTTTATACCACACAACCTGTAAACAAAAAATCCCTCTAACCCTATTTTTTCTCCTGAAATAGGATCCCTTTCCCCAGCTTCCCTTTGTCTAATTTCCTGTCCCTGGACCCTTCAGAATCTCAGGTGCCTCCCTGACCTTCAGAGCCAAAGAGGCGGCCATCCATGGTGGTGTGTGCCAAGGGCACTGCAAGGTAACCTCCCTCCAAGACTTTCCTCTCCGCCTCCCAAAGGCCCTCCCTTCCGTAGCACAGATTCTGTCTTTCATCCCTGTTAAAGAGCAGTTGGCAGGTATTATTGGGACCACACTGGGCTCTTATCAGTCATATTCTCCTTAGAATAAACCACATTCAGGGCTATCACAGTATGGACTTGGGTACAGGAATAGAACAACCAGAGGAACTTAAGGGAAGAGGCCCTGAAAGAAAAGGCAGAGGGTGTCCAGCCCTGTTTTTCTGTCCTGAGACCACTTTGCTCACTTACACTCTGACTCTTAGGAATGGGTCAGTGACAGCCACACTCCTCCCTTCTTTTCCATTAGAGCTCCCTTCTCATTTCACTGCGATTATCACAGCACAATAGGGTCCTCTCTTCCAACCGTTCAGACTGCTGTGGTTGGCACAGAGAGAACCAAGCTAGACACTTGTAGATTAAGGGATTATAAAGCTTCAAATACAATGACATTTCCCACCATGGCTTCTTTTTGGGTCTAATTATTTTTCCCTCCTGAATAGATACCCAGGTGGTGGCAGTGGGGAGGCAGGAGCCGTAAGATGGAAGGGAGACCTGACCCCCAAAACTTTGGGAGAGGTGCACTGCCTCTTAAAATAATCTATGTGTAATATTTCAAGCCTCACGCTCTTCATTTTATCTGTGATTTTAAACACGGCCTTGTCAATGAAATACCGTTATGTCAGACTTTATCACCACAACTCATGATGTTGTTTGAGTTGCTTCATTCCTGACAAATTTCACAAACACAGGGGATAAAAAGAAGAGACTCCTTTTGGCTTTCTCTCTTTGTGAAATCTTGACACAATGCAGATCCACATTCCTCTAGTGGGCCTCTGGCCAGCCCGGCAGTGGTGCAGTCAGGCAGTGAAGGCCACCCTAGCGCTGGGTCTGTGTAAAGCGGGCGGGGGGCACCTTATGGGCCGAACCTGCTGGTGTTTGCCAGCTGGGGGTGGTATTTCAGGCAGATCTGCCCCACCGATTCCTCTGTCCCCTCCTCCCCTCTGGCTGGAGCGCTCCTCCCCGACTGGCCTGCTGGGATTTTCTCATTTCAGGAAGCAAATTGTCCCCAGGCTTACAGTTCAGAGAGTTTTTCATGCTGTGGTCGAAATGCCTTGACCGGGCAGTAGGCGCACTGGAACCTTCTACAGCTGGGTCTTGCCACTTTTCCCCTGGGCTTGTGGACAGTGAGGAGGAAGGACAAGGGTGTGGATGAGGGTGTTTTGGGGGATGGTGAATCTGATGGGGTTACCATGCGAAAATCCTATGGTGGCATGTGACAAGAGAGGAATGGGGGCTGCAGAATTTACAGTCTGCAACGCCATCCCCGGCTGTTCTGAATGAGCTCTGTAAACAGAGGACAGGAAAATGGCCCACACCGCTCTGCAGGGCTGCTCCTACTTCAGGGAGGCTCACTGCTTACCAGAGAAAAGGCTACACTTAGAATAAACGTATGCTCCAAACCGATAAGCTAAAGCAGGGATCAGCAAACCTTTTCTGTAAAAAGTAACTATTTTTGGCTCTGCAGGCCATGCAGTCTCTGTCACAACTACTCAACTGTACCTAGATTGTGAAGGCAGCCATGGACAGTAAGTAAATGAGCGGGCACGGCTGTGTTCCAATAAAACTTTATTTATAAAAACCAACGGTGGCCTGGATTTGACCTGTTGAGTGGGTCATGGTTTGCCAACCCCTGCGCTGGGCATGGCAGATAAGCCAGAGGAAGATTCCAGGTCCTTATCATATCAGCTCCTGGTCAACAACGTTCAGTCTTTGGGTAAGAGGAATCAGGATCTACCTTGTTTAGGCAGCTGTGCTGCAGTCTCTTTGTTACAGCAGCCTGTTCTGTATTCGCTTGTCTTGCCCCGTTACTTTATTTAAAATTTGTCCTTGAATGCCACTTTCTCAGAGAGACCTCTAACTACCTAATCTAAGATAGCAAGCACCACCCATCATCTCTGGCCCCACGATCTACTTGATTTTTTGATTGTACCTAACACTATACATCATTATAATACTTAAAATAATTTTTTTCTTTCTAAATCTCCCACGAAGTTCCATGAAGGCAAGGACATTTTTAATCTTACTGTTATATTCTTATACCTAGAGCAGGGGTGGCAGATAGTAGGCACTCAATAAATATTTGATGAGTGAGAGAATAAAAAAAATTAACAGCCTTAAAGGATCTGGAAAGTCTGAAATATAAGACTAAAAATAAAGACTAAAACTTTAGAAAGTATCTAAACTTTTTTCATCTACCCTCCATCGGCCAAATATTTTTGAGCATACACTCTCATTATCGGTCATTTATTTATTAATATTTACAAATCATGTAGGAATTTTTAAAGGATGAGATGAAAAATAGAAATAGAACATCCTATCCCTCAATGAATTGTCTGATGTATTCACTTTGTTATTCACTGAATTATAGACAGAGGTAAGAGGAGCCCTAGATTAGAGTTGACATTGGGGACAGAGGGGAAAATATAGGTACCAGTGCAAAGCCAGCAGTGATTTATGGGATCGCACATCTTCAAGGGCATCTTCTTTCCTCAAATCTTTGCCGATGCTGCAAATAATTCTTGGCAGCCTTTTCACCCTGGTGAATGGTTCAAGGAGCCGACTCTTCTAACCAAGAAATATAGAATCCATAGCCAGGAAATAACAGAAGCATATGCACAAGCTGTCAGACCAACTGAAAACCTTTAGTGGAGGAGTTTGGGGGATAGTGTGGGGTGATCTCTTCTTTCCTTTAACTTCCAGATTGAAGTGTGCGTGGGCTGCTTTTAATTTAAATAGACTAGTTATCATTCATGTATTAAACACAGTCCACATGTCAGGACTGTGCTAAGCTGGTGATTAAATTCAAAGACAAGGCTCTCCAAAGCTAGGAAGCACCTTTTACATGAGAAAAACCAAAACCAAAACAAAACAAAAGAGAAGAGAGGAAAGCACTGATATGGGATGCTCTTCGTTACTTATAGATCACCGAGAGCGTTGTATAGAGCACTGAGCATTCTGAGCATAACCTCAGTGGTGCTGGCACCACAGGAACGGGGGCAGCTGCGTCCTGGAATATTTACCTTGTTATCCTCTCTGCCCTCCTCCGGCCCGGTCTCGTTGGCAATTTCCCTCACTTGCAGGAACTGATTACTCAGACTCTTCCAGGCGGCTCTTGCTTCTGGCTGGACTGAGAGGGACTTTATTTGTGATTAACATTTTCCACACTGCATCTGCGCTCTGGATGTTTTTCTTCTTTGCTTTATTAAAACTAGATGTGCTAATACTGGGTTTTTCATCTTCATTAATACATACAAAAGCGGTGTGTATTATAATTCCTTCTTTCCAGGACTCAGGCATGAGTCCTTGGGGGCTGGGTGAGGGGACAGACTGTGGGAGTGACCAGGGGACCCCACGCTGGGCTCAAGCTTTTCCTCCATACTTATTCTGCTAAGTCTGGATCACACCTGTGCACTTGACTGGAGCCTGGAATGAGTTTTCTCCCAGGAGAATCTTCAGTTCCTCGTGCAAATAGGGTCTTGATGTGATGCTCCCATTACTCCTCCAGATGCATCTGAATCCTGGAGTAAACACCCACTGGAGTCCCAACACACACATTTGTACACACACGGTGAAATTGCCTGGGCTTTGCAGTCAGCATGATCTGGAATTGAAAGTGATTTCATCATGTGCTCAGTGTGTGACCTTGGCCAAGTTATTTGACCTTTTGGAGCCCTGGGTCCCTTATCTTCATGTGACAGAGAAAGAAGGAACGATACGAGATTATGAATATTTGCGATTTTCTACACATGCACTTGAGTGCACGCACACACATTATAACACAGCTGCAAAGAGCAAGGATTCTTTGCCTGCTTGATCAGGAAATTGGGATGGCTTCCAGCACAGTGAGTGGTAGAGAGGAGAATTAAAAAACCAAGAGGGGCTAGATTACACTATTTAAGAAAAACATAGACGTGAGTGGTGAGCCAGAAAAGAGCAAGTGGGAGCCCCTTTCCTGGCAAAATATGAAGACTTGGGTGTTTGGAGCTAGGCTTTACCAGATGTGTCATTTTTGATCTTTCAAGACGCGGACACCGAGATGGAGTTAGAGGAACGGAAATTTACTGGGGGAAACGCCTGCAGGATGAAAGGGAGGGGTGCAGGGGAGCAGGAAGGAGGCTTGACACCTGAGAAGAAAGAGTGGGAAGGATGGAGGACTGAATGAGAAGAGCTTCAGTACGCAGCACAGCTCGAGAAGGTCTTGGCGAGGCAGATGGGGTGCCCGGACCAAAGATGGCCCATCAGAGCGGCCCTGCCTGGCAGAACGCCGGGCTCTCTAGCCCCACCGTTTGCAGTCACTGGCTGGGAGCAGCACAAGGAGGAGTGACATTGGACTACAACAGGCGGAAAAAGATTTGGGAGTGGAGAGGAGAGAGGGAGAGAGAACATTAAGCAGCTGAGAGAGCTTGGTGTTGCGGAGAGGGTAGAGAGATGAGCAGGTAGCTCCTCCATGAGTGGACCCCTGGGTCCTGGAAAGAGCATCTGGGGAGGGTTCCGTGACGTCCCTTCTTTGCCATCATGTACTCTGCCTCCCCATCCTGCTCCCATCCCAATTCAACCTCCAGTAAAGATTTATGTTGCTTTAAGTGCCATTGGGCTTGATTTGCGCTTCTTTTTTTAATCTATTTTTTTCTTTTATGTTTAGCTGTCATGCAATAATTGTACATATTTATGAGGCACAGAGTGACATTCCGATACATACATGCAACGTGTGATGATCCAATCAGGATCCAGCTAGGATACCCATCACCTCAAACATTTATCATTTCTTTGTGTTGGGAACATTCAACATCCTCTCTTCCAGCTCTTTGAACGTACACAATAAATCACTGTTAACTACATTCACCCTACAATGCTACAGAACATGAGCACTTATTCCTCCTGTCTAGCTGTGATTTTATGTCCCTTAATCAACCTCTCCCCATCCTCCCCTCTGCCCTACCCTTTCCAGCCTCTAATAACCGTTATTCTATTCTCTCCTTCTATGAGCTCATTTATTTTTTAGCTCCTACGTGAGTGAGAACATGCAGCATTTATCTTTCCATGCCTGACTTATTTCACTTAACATGGTATCCTCCAGGTTCACCCATACTGCTGCCAATGACAGGATTTTACTTATTTTAGTGGCTGAATAAATAGTGTTCCATTGTGTATATACACCACATTTTCTTTACCCATTCATCTGTTGATGGACACTTAGGTTGAGTCCATCTTTCGGCTGTTGTGACTAGTGCTGTGATAAACGTGGGGGTGCAGGTAGCTCTTTGCTATACCGATTTCCTTTCATTTGGATAAATACTCGGTGGTAGGGTTGCTGGATCATACGATAGTTCTATTTTTAGTTTTTTGAGACAAGCCCATGCTGTTTCATAATGGTTGCACTAATGTACGTTCCCACCAGCAGTGTGTAAGCGTTCCCCTTTCTCCACATCCTTGCCAGCATTTACTACTTTTTGTCTTTCTGATAATAGCTGTTCTAACCGGGGTGAGGAGATATCTCATTGTGGGTTTGATTTGCATTTACCTGCTGATTAGTGATGCTGAGCATTTTTTCAAACACTAATTTGTGCTTCTTTTAAGGTGACCTTGTTTTATTTGGATTATATGTAAAATGGTGATAACATCTACCTTTTGGTGTCATAAAGATTAAGTAAAGCAATGCTTGACATACAACGTACTGAATGTCTGATATGTTCCTGTCACTACTCCAGTGGTCAGAATGAAGCAATAACTAGGACAGACAGAGTCCTGGTCTTTAAGGATCTTAATAAACAGTAATTTTTCTTATCTTCCTTTTTTTAATCTCAAGAGGCTTCTCAGTTTAGGAGATAATACCACCAAAAAGAATATTTTAGTTTCACTACAATCCTGATTTCACACCTGTGTGGATGGGCTCTCCCCTGATTGGTATGATATTGATTAGTTATAGTAATAATGATCTTTACTAATATTTTTTTCCTTGCACTTTAGAGTTTTCATGTGTTAATTCATTTTGTTCTCACAGCAGGCCTATAAAGTGAATATACATACATATTATCCTTATTCTGTAGATGAGGAAAATCAAGCCCAGAGAAAGTCTTGAAGCACTTGCCAAGGTCTTGGCAGAGGTGAGATCTAAACCAGAGTTGGCCTTCCAAGCTGCTACTCTTCATGGGGACTCCATTCTACCACGGGAGTGAGAAAGGTTGATTCACTCTGGAGCACTAAGCATTATCTAATGGTGCTGCCCACGCAGCCCTTAACAAGGTAAATGTTGGATAAATGTTTGCTTTTCATAAAACAAATCTTAATGCCTTTATCTTTCCAAATGTGTGTAGAGCTGACCCAAGGCCATCCAGGGAGCCAGGGAACAGAGGCAGGCCCAATAAGCTTTTATTTACATTTTGAGGAGAGAGTTTGGCATTTTTCCTGTCTACAGATTAGTACTAACATCTGTCTTTAAAGCTCATTTTGGGTTCTGGCTGCTGTTTGCTACCCCTGTTCCCAATCCCTGGCTGCCAAGACTGAGTACTCCTCCCTTGCCCTCACAGTGCTGAGACTGCCCTTGTTCCCAGTTCCAGACAGACCTTGTGCCAGAGTCAGGAATAATTCTTCAGCAAATTGTCTGTACATGCATGGCTCCCCCATGATCAACATCCTGCACCACAGCGGTGCACCTGTTACAGTTGAGGAGCCTATTCAACACATCGTATCACCTGAGATCCATAGTTTCCATTACGGTTCACTCTTGGTGTACATTCTATGGATCTGGATGAATGTGTAATGACATGTATCCACCACTGCAGTGTTATGCCACAAAAATCCTCCCTGCCCCACCTATTCATCCCTCGCTCCTGCTATAACCCCTGGCAACCATTGATCTTTTCACTGTCTCCATAGCTTTGCCTGTCTATCCCTTCAGTTCTAAATCTGTGGCTCAGGTTAATTTTTTTCCATTGCCATATTCATATCTCTTGTGAATGACATAGCTTTTTCTGGATTCATTTCTCTTTCTATTTTTTCTTTGCTCATTTGGGTTTTTCTTCCTGTTATTCAAGGTCAATAGTGATACTACCTTATATTTGAATAGAGCTTTCTGAATTATAAGTGCTTTTATGCACATTACTTTAATCTCAGTAATTTCATGAGATGGGCTTTTCATACCCATTAGACAGATGAGAAAACTGAGACTGAGTTATTTTTGGTGACTTGTCTAATGTGGGATTGTAGTGGACATTTGTTGGTCACCCAGCATCCATTCCCCCTTTTTCTGATATCATCCCAATTTTTATCGGAGTCAGCTTCTCCACTCTCAGGTGTTAGGTCCTGGGGAAGTTGAGCCAACCAATGGCTGCAGAAGTAGATAGTAGCGTAATCTACCACTGGGTGAAAAACCATGCAGTGACTCTTCCCCCTGCCCTGAGCCAATCAAAGTTCATCTTGAGGCTGACGTGGAGAAGGGCCTTCTTCTTACTGGACATGGAGCTTGAGGAGGTGCCACAGGAGAAAAAAGGCAACGGAAAATGGAGTTGATGCAGAAGAATGCAGAGCTTATAACAAGTCAGCTGTCTCTATAACCCAGCTGGGAGCTTGCATTGGGAAAGCCAAGACACTCCCCTTTTTGGCTTTTGCAGGTGAACCTGTCCTGATCTGCTGTAGAGTCCTGATCATACCCCATGTGCTCGGAAGTGGCAGAGCCGTGTGACCCAGCTCTCCTGGCTCCAAGACTGGCGTGTTTGACTCTGCTTGGAGCCACCATCAAAGGACGGTCCCACCCAAGTGAGGGTGATTAGAAAGCCTAGAGACCATTACATTATGATATTCCCCTCCCACCTGCTCCTAAGAACTTCCTGCTTCTCCTAGGAGCTGCATTTTCACTTGCTCAAGAATCTTCTCTAATATCTTTCTAGTGATAAAAACAGCATTAGAAATGTCTAGCCTGTGATACCCAAGGTCATCCTTTTTTCATTTTGAGTGGAATGGTGACCTTTTCTCATTTTTCGAGAGCTTCTTTTATGCTTCCAAGGAACTGAAAAATAATAGCTAATGGCTTTGCAGTAATATCTTCCCATTCCCTGAGTACCTTAGAATAAATGCCATCAAGCCTGGTTGTTCAGAGTATGTTCAGCTTTGAAATACTCTCAGCCATTCTATTGTAGAGACAGAGATTAAAGAAAAACCAGTAAAAGCTGTGAAACTTAGTGATGATATTTTCTATTTCTTTTGCTTTTTGTTTCGTATTGTTTTTTTCCTCTATGGTTTTTGCATTCACAAAATCAATACATCCTTACTGCAAATGTTGCAAACAATAAAGAACATAAAATTAAAACCATAATCCTACCCTCCATTAACCCATCCTTCCCAGCCCAACTCTCCCAGAATAATCACTGTTAACAAATTGCATTTGAATCTTCCCAGAGAATTTTTAAATGCATTTCAAACATAGTCTTTGAAAAAAATAAAACAGTGCATGTATGTATAAAGAAAATATTCCCATTGCTCATTCTCAATTTTTACTTCCTTAGGATGGTCATTGAGACTATTTTTATACCTTTCTGCAATCATTTATTTTTACTTAAGAGTATATTATGAACACTTTCCAGAGCAACATATATAGCTCTATCTCATTCCTTCTGAAGTCAGCACAATAGTTTCAAAGTCTGGTTAACCATAGTAACCACTCTCCAATGGTGGGTACTTAAATCGTGTCTAGCTTTTATGATTATAAACAATACAGCAATAAATATCCTCACACATACATCTTTAAACACTGTCACCAGTATTTCTGACGATTCAAGTTGTAACAGTGGAATTTCTAGGTTATAGGTTATACATATTTTTGATAGATATCATCAAATAATGCTCCAAAAAGGTGATATGGTTTATACTGCCATCAAAGTGTAGGAAAGTGCCTGGTTCTCCACATGCTTGCTGCGCCTCACCAGGCAACATGTGGAAAATGGAATCTTGCTGCTATTTTAAACCCACTCCTTTTACTGTTATGAGGAGTTTGCTCCTTCTTACCATTTATCAATCATAAATATTTTTTTTCAGTGAATTGCCTTAATATATCATTTGACCATATTTCTATTCAGTTGTTTGAATTTTTCTTATTGACTTTATAGGAACTATTTATATTGTTACATATATTGTGGTGATTCATTTAACTCTATTTTGCCAAATAGAAGATTTCCCCCTTGTTTATATAATCATATTTATCAGTTTTTCCTGATACAGTGATCTTCTTGATTTCATTTCATGACTAGGAAAATCCTCCTCAATCAATAATTCATTTTTCTCCAATTCATTTTTAATACTTTTTAGTTTACTTTTCTTTATATGGAGTGAAGTAGGATCTGAATTTTAATTTTCTAATTGGTAGCTGATTATTTCAAGACAATTTATTAAATAGCAAGTACATCCTTTTTCTTCTGGTTTGAAATGCCACTTTATCCTGTTTCCTAAACCTGTCTTTATTCTATTTCTGGATTCCCTGTTCTGTTCCAACAATAATGTGCTTGTGTATTCTCAACCAGCATGATGGTATACCAATGCTCTATGTTATACATTATAGATACTGTGTAGTTCAAAGCACAAGCTCTGTAATCAGACTGCCTGGGTTAAAGACCCAGCTATACCACTTACTAGCTGTGTGACTTTGGGCAAGTTACTACATCTTTCATGGTCTCATTTTCCTCATCCAGAAAATGTGAATGACCAATAATAATATCAGTCTCATAATGTTTGTTTATTTTTAATTTTTATTTTTTTACCCCTTTCTTCTTGTCTCCTAATAATGTTGTTTAAATAAGACATGCTGAGCATTTAACACAATGCCTGGCTCATCATAAGTGGTGCTTTGCTAGGTCACTTCAAATCTGAGCACTTACTGTGTGCCACATACTCTTTTTGTGGGTTTTTAAAAATGGCGTTTTTAAAAATCTCCATTTAAAAAATAATAAATAAGATTTAGAAATATTAACTAACTTGCTTGATGTGTGATGTGGTGGAGCTGTGGGTCTGAACTCCATGTGTCCCATTAGAAGACATGTGCTCTTTTCATTACATTATTCTCATTTTAAATCACAAGCACTAGTGGTAATTTGTGACTCAACTTCTTACGTTTCTAACCGTCATATTCTTACTACCTGAAAGCCATTGCTTTTTATACTGTCTTGACTCCATGGCTTCCATGATGAGGAAGGATGCCTGTGTCAAACTTAGTTCTCAAAAAGGACTTCCCGTGCACTGAGAATTGAGAGAAAAATAAACCCTAAAACATAGTGATACATTTTCTATTCTGGTGATTTCCACAGGTATATCATCCCAAAAGAATATTTTGTATAGGCTGTTGATGAAAACTTAAAATTATTTTGATTACATTGAATTTTTGAAATGAGATTACTGGTAATAGGTTTGGTCAGGGTGATCTCGGTTTGCCCTCCGCACTGTGTTCCCAGCTCATCCTGCCTCCCGCCACTCGCTGCTCTTTATGGTGATTTGCTGGGCATCCTCCTCACTTGGTTCCAACAGTTCTGGGATGGTTCCTTCCCAGATCAGGATTCTCTGTGTTGAAAACCCATTGCTATTCACCAGGAGGAGTTCACCAGTCCAGTTTCCTCTTCCTAAACACATGGGAAGATTATATTCCTTGGCTTCCCCTGTGGGTAGATTGCAGCCTTGCAATGAGTTACAGCCAGTGGAATGTGGTCAGGAGTAACACCACTTCCAGATCTGGTAATAAAATATACCACATGCGATGGTTTATTTTTTGTGTCAACTTGCCTGGGCCACAGTGGCCAGATATGTGGTCAAATATTAATCTGGATGTTTCTAGGATGGTGTCTTGGATGGGATTAACATTTAAATCGTGGATGTTCAGTAAAGCAGATTATCCTCCATAATGTGGGTGGGTTTCATCTACCAAAGGCCTAAATAGAATGGAAGACTGACCTTCAACAAGCAAGAAGGAATTGTGCCAGCAGACACCCCTTGGACTTGAACTGTAGCATCAGCTCTTTTCTGGTCTCTAGCCTGTTGGCCTATCCTGCAGATTTGGGATTTGCCAGCCTCCATAATCGCATGGCCCAATTCCTTAAAATAAATCTCGTTCTCTACACACACACACACACACACACACACACACACACACACACACGCTATTGGCTCTGTTTCTCTGGAGAACTCTAATACACTGTGCCATTCGCCAGGTTATTTTATTCTTCAGCTGCATGGCCAGAAACAAAGGTCTCCAAAGATGATGGCGTCATGTGATGGAAGGAGCGTGGATCCCTGAGTCACCATCCAAAGCCTTCTGCCAAGTAGTGTCATCCGACCTGTATCTGACTTTATTTAAGCTAGAAATAAATGTTTTTCTTTTTGTTAAGTCACTGAGATGTGTCATAGTAGCTAGAGTTAGTTGCCGTAACAAATGTAAACACTTATTTTTGTCTAGAAAATCCAGTGATGGAGCAACATATAGGCTGGAAGGTCTAACCCAGCAGATAAGCAGGAGTTTGGTTCCGAGTGGGGAGCTGTAATGGCAATCAGGAAGGTGAAGCAGAGGGGACCTGGGAACCAGCACAGGGAGGGCTTCTGGGCCAGAAGCTGGCCTGGTGAGCCAGAGCTTTCCCAGACACAACAGACACCTGTCCCGCAGAACGAGTTCCAGACTCTAGCTGCTGGGGGTGTGAGCTGTCTGGTCAGCATCAACCCAGGGACTGCACAGGAATGAGACACTTGGCTCCTCTGGAGCCAGAGAGGCTGGGATCCGATCCAGTGGATCTGGGAGTAATTCTTACGGAAGGGGGGCAGTGTAGGTAGCCAGAGCAGCTAGGTCTTTCCTCTGCCAGACCTCCCTTGGGTCTCTGGTTACGTTCATACTTCTCTGAGTATCCTGCCTTCCTGCTGCTCTGGCTGTCATCCCCGCACCCAAAATAAAATAATTCTGTTCAGCACCCAAATTTTATTTGCTAGTCCCAAACCTCTAGATAACAGAATTCTCTAACTGCCATGAGGATGTTTGCTTGGCACAGGTACAGAGAGGGTTAGACATCGCCCCAGCTGGCTTTGTCTAAGGAAAAAAATCGGAGTGGTGACTCAGAATGTAAAAATCATATTACTTTAAACGATACGAATAGCAGTCAAGGCAAGAACACAATTATCTGTGGGTAGAATCGCAGAGCAGAGATTCACTGTCACAGCCCAGAACAAGGTTTGTGGTCGTCTGCTTTCCTTCCTTTTCCAGACAATTTAACTGACTGTTGATCAATCAAACACAATCAAGAGCACAGAAACTGACCCCTGTGTATTTAAGAAAATAAGATGGCATTTCAGGTTAGTTGGGGGAAAAATAGATTATTGTTATTATTCAACAATCCATATGGGGCAATTAATCAGCTATTTGGGAAAAAAATAAGTTCTTATCTTACGGCATACTTGAATTAGTCAGTGTTCTTGGTTGCTGACAATAGAAAACTCTCTAGGCTAGTTTAAGCTAGAAAAGGAAATTATTAAAGGACACGGGAGCCCTGAAACTCTCTAAGAGAGACAGGAATTGGACCTGAGGACTATGCAGCCAGGCGCAAAGCCCAAATTATAGCACAGACCAGCTCCTGTGGAAACCCTAAAGCTTCCCTCCCTGGTACCAATCCCCAGACCTCACCACTGTAGCTGGGTGAAGGATGGTGCCACAGAACCTCTGCCATCACTTCCTCTAAAACCTGGAGTCCTGTGCCACCACCCTCCCCAGAATGAATTTCTGCAGGCCCCTACTTCTGCTCATCACTGGTTTCTAAATTGAAATTTCTCATGGAACTATCTGATTGTTGCCTTGGTCACATGCCTATTTGCAAAGGCAGCTGGGACATTCAGTTTCTGGTTTCTACTGTGGGTAAGTACAAACCGACAGGGTGGGAGCACGCCCTGCACACATGCACTCCCACGCACAAGGGAAGGATGTATCAAAGTTCCTGTGCAACCCAAAGCATAATGAATGCTCACTGCAATACTTTAAAATAAATTCTAGGACTTAAAGAGTTAAAGAATTACCTGTACAAAGGGGAACTCTAAAAGGACTGGAAGAAGATGTAGGGGAATATTGAACCAATCCTGGGATGAAGAAAGACTTTCTGAGTATAAAAGCAATAGAAGAAATCACAAAGGAACTGATCAATAGATTCAACTATTTAAAAAGCCAGTCTTTCTTACATCCAGCAAACTGGGAACAATGTGACTGATCACCCTATGCTGTTGTTTGTCCCCTTTAAAATTTGCACATGCATAAGGCAAAAGACAACGGAATAAAATATGTTTGGAAGTTCATCAGAGGTCACACAACTTGAGTCCGAAATGAAGCTATTTCAGTCTTCCCAGAATTGCCTAAAACCCAGCTCTGTTCTGCTCTAAAAGATTATTTATATCTCTAAGGAAAAAGCTTTTGTTTTTCCCAGTCTGTTGAGAATTGCTTTTACATATTTGGTGAGTTTAATTATTTTTATTGTCCAAATTACTTTCTGACTTTTAGAGGAATTTAAGTTAATCCACATCTAGACTTATGAGATTCTTTTAATTAGAAAGAGGAATGGCTTGGGTCACAAAGTAGATTTTTCCTCCAGCTCCCTCAGCTCTGTTTAGAAGGTTATTGCTGGATGTATTATTGCTAAAGTAGAGGCAGACATGGGCAGTTCAGAAGATCCCCTTCATTCCTTTTCATTACAGATACTGGAGAATGTTTGGACTTGGCTCTCGTGGCTAGCCAGGGTCTGACGATTGCTTTTTACTGGCAACACAAAATATATTGCCTTTTGATTTCCTGTCTGATTTTAAATGTATCATTCCAATGATAAGAAACTTAATGTGCAAAGATAATGAAGAAAAGGAGAGGAGCAAATCAAGGTCTTGGCACAGAGATGAGCTGGTGGGTGTGATGCTGGTGAGGCTCAGCCTGTGAGCATAGGGTGCACCCCCACTGTGGCCCACACTGGGGTGAAGGGTTGAGCAACGTGCCATGGATGGCGAGCAGATAAAGAAGGGCTAGCTGATAAATGTGATCCTAATCATTTTGGAGTTTGTGACCTAAGATTTAGCAAAAGAGAGGACGTATATGCAGACACGAAAATTAAGGTCTATTCCTAGCCAGTGCTGTCCATCCCTTGCATTCCCCTACTGTAAACCTTCCAGTGTTTGTGTCTCATTGCAAGAAACAGAGCAAGAAAATCTCATTCTGGCATTTATTTGTCAAATAATTTGCATAGGTAAAAGAAAAAATAATTCTGCTACTTATAACCCTTTTTTAAGATAATGGGTGTAGTGGATTAAAGATGGCACAAATTCTTTGCCCCTCCTCTTAAATCTGAGCTGGCTCTAGCTTTGACCAATAGAAAGTGGTAGAAGGTTCTACTGTAGAATTTTCAAGCCTATGCCTTAAGAGAACTGCAGCTTCTGCTTTCAAGTGCTTGGAATGCTCCTGCTTGCTACCCAGTTTCCACGCTATGAGAGGCCCCAGCAGGTGGGAAGGCCACATGGAGGAGAACTGAGTTGCTCCAGTTCGGCTCCCAGCAGAGAGCCAGCTCCAACTGCCAGCCGTGTGAGTAAACCATCTTGGGCTTTCTTGTCTCCTGATGACTGTAACGCCAGCTGACACCATGTGGAACCGAGGAGCCACCAGGCTCAGCCCAGTCTACCCAAAGAACAGTGAGAGAGATAATGAATGCTTGTTATGGGAAGCCCGTAAGTTTTGGAGTGGCTTTTTATGCAGTAATAGCTAATGAAAATAGTGGGTCCTGATAAGATACCTGGAGGATCCTTTATTTGCTAAGCAGTGTGTCAAGTATGCATATGTGACTGCAGAATTCTGAGTCAGCTTGGAGCCGACGTAGTATGGTTTGATAAAATTGCTTGAGGTGAAAGATCTTGGAGGGGGAAGGAAGAGTCTGAAGGCTGAGCATGTATGAAGTTGGGGAAAGAAAGTTAAGAAAGAGAAAGAGAAATAAAGAGAGACCTTGAACTTAAACTGTGCTGTGGCAGGTTAGCAGAGAAGGGGAGTTGGGCAAAGAGACACACTAAGTCATTGTTGCTATGGTGGGTGACAGGTAAAGTGCTTCCTCATCTCCCCTCCAGAATCCTCGGTACAGTCTATTTACAGATGCTTCTGTGCAAGTGCATTCTCTGTGGAAAACTAAAAAGTGATGGCTAAGTAGCAACTAAGATATGGGTGGGTGTGGAGCAACTAGACGTGGAGCTGTACATGGTTTTATGGGAGCCACAGGACCAGAAGGTAGAGCTCAGGCCACAGGCCTATGTAGTATTTCGTCTTCTCAGCAACCCTTTGAGACAGGCACCGTTATGCTTATTTGGCAAACTGAGGTGTAGACATGTGAAGTAATGTTTCTAAAGTAGGAAACATTAGAAATGGCAGCACTGGAATTCACACCTAGGTCCTTCTAATACCAGTGCTTGAATTCCTTCCACCTTGCCTTGTTTCCTCTTCTCATATTTTCCTGTTTAGACAAGCGATCTTAAAGATTTAAGCAAAGGTTTCATATGCCTTTTATATCTGAATTTCTCAAGCCTTTTATTCTTTATAAATGCAATGCCCAAATAATATTTAGATGCTGTTTGAGAGGCTGTTTACCTAATGGTCATGTGCATACACTACCTTGGAAGGAAGCTCTGCTCTACCACTTATTAGCTTTGTGAGATTGGGCAAGTTCCTTATTCCTTAATCCTTCTGTGCCTCTGTTTCCTCATTTGTAAAATGGAGATGATGTTTTCAACCCCCTTGGTTTATGGGCAGGTTTCAATGAGTTAATGCCTAAAGTTCTCCAGCACAGAGTAAATGCCACAAAAGAATTTGCTGTTGTGATTATGTTCCCTGCTCTGTTTTGGTCCCTGCTTGAAGATGGAAAATTTCTCTCATTTATCCTGGAACGTGGTGCTGGTATTCTTGGTTTGGACTGGGAATGGGAGGCAGTGTACCCTCTCCCTGCAGTGGTCAGGTTGCCTCTGATAAGCGGAGGGAGAATTCTGTCTCAGGGCAGCAACTGTGCACCAATGAAGAAATCCACTTAAAATTTCTTTTTTCCTATTTGGATGAAAAGAAAGAAATTCGTCCCTAATTTAAGGAGACAGAAACAAATAAATTATCTTGCTAAACAAGAACTCTACACTGCAGATTTGTGGGTGACTAGTACTAATTTTCCTTCATTAAAGAGGCAGTGGCTTTGGCTGACATACCTTGCGCATCTGTTTCAGTGAGAAGAAAATAGTATTAGAATCTCATGCCAAATGTGTCAGATGCAATGTGAGGACATGTCTCAAGAATTTCGTCATAATAAGAAATGTACAGAAAAAAGTTCTGGAAGACTATGAAAATATCAACAATGGTCATCTCTGAGTGATGGGTTTACTGGTAAGCTTAACCTTTTTTTTTTTGGAGTTTCCTGCATCTTGGATTGTTTTGAAAACATGAACATGTGTTGAAATAAGAAAGCCATTTTAAAGAAAAAAGTAGCGTATGACTCATTATTGACTTGGAATTCGTGGACTCCTCTAGAAATCTCAATTCCAGTAACAATCTTTGCTGTACCAACAGCTCAACCAAAGAGAGACAGTAACTACTCAAACCTTTATAGACAGTCTCTCCACTTACTGAAGGCTATTATGACATTTCTTCTTATTTCCTTGAGGTAAATGACACCAATTTGGTTGGTCTTTTCTCCACACTTGGAGCAAGATGTACGTCACAGACGGAACAAAGATGGCTGCGGGGGGACCCCTCCTGGGGGACAAATTGGAAGAATTCAGCTTGGGGTCCTCTTGGACTCCCACCAAATGACTCTCTGGAGGAGTAAGGTGACCCCAACAGAGAGAGTGGATGGCTAGATGCCCACAGATTTTGGAGGAATTTTAAGTAGCTAGCCAAAGGGGGAAATTCCCCACATTAAGGAAGCTCCAATCACAGGAGGCATCTCTGGGGAATCCATGAAAGCTCCCCACAAAAGAAATGATCACCTTTGGGAATCTCCATACAGGGAATCAATGCTGTACATTCCAACTCCTGGGCATGAAGACCACATTTCCCAGCTGCCTTTGCAGGCTGGTGGAACCATGTGACTAAGTTACAGCCAATGGAGTGTTGGCAGAAGTGATATGACAGACACCTTCCCACCTGGCCCTGAATTGTGTTCCACAGGATCCTCCAGGCTTTTTCTCTTTCCCCACCACCAGCAGAGCAAGAAGAGGTCCTAGGAAATGGAGAAGCCACAGGCTGGGAAAGGTCGAGATTTTGAATGACCAAGTGGATCAGAGTCCTGCCTTCCCTACCCCACTCAGATGCTGATGCCTATTGCCTGTGACATGAGTGAGGAATGAACCTTCACTGTGAAGTCGCTCTAATTTGGGGTTGTTATTGCTGCAGTGAAAATCTGACTAGTCCACTCTGACACCTACTATTGCCCAATTCTGTCTGTGACAAATAGCTAAGGCCCTTTCTGTCCCTTATCTCTCTCCAGTCATCCAGCCCTGAAGAAGTTGGAGGCAGACTTCATGTGGGGCCAGGAGGAGGGGACAGAGGGAAAAAAAGCAGCAGCAGCCAGCCAGGCCTGGTCCTCCAAGGCAGACTTCCAATCTGTGGCTGGGGGAAGACAGAACCTTCATTAGAATAAGAATATTACAATTTTAATATTACTCTGGGCTTGACATTCAGGCAAGTACAATAGGACCAATCTTGTAATTAAAATTACCAGAGGCCTTTTTATTATCTTAAATGTCTGGGGAAAGAATATGAAAGTAGCTTGCAATTTTATCCAGGGGCAGAAAAGAGTTGGCTCCACAATGAGAGAATAAAGAGAGTTATGTGTTTATTGTACTCTATAGAGTCAAGTTCATTTAACATAAAGGATAACAAGTTTAGATGGTTTCCAGTTGATTGTTTTAAACAATGCTTCAGTGAATAATCTTGCACAGATATAATTTTATATGGTTGTGGAGTATAGCTGCATGACAAACTCCTGGAATTGGAATCCCTAGTTTCAAATGTTGATAAATATTGACAAATTGCCCTCCATAGACGTTAAGGTCCAGTTTACTACCCCTTGTCATGTGTGAGAGAACTGGTTTCCTCGCACCTTCATCATAGGGTTTTATATTGGTTTGCTGAGGCTGCTGTAACAAATGACCACAAACTGGTGGCTTAAAAGAATAGAAAGTTACTCTTTCACAGTGTTGGAGGCCGGAAGTCTAAAACCGAGGTGTCAGCTGGGTCGCTGTAGGGGAGAATCCTTCCTTGCCCCCTACAGCTCCTGGTGAATGTCATCATTCCTTGGCTTTGTTGGCTTGTGGCTGCATCACTCCAATCTCTGCCTCTGTCTTCACATGACCTCATCTTCTTCTGTCTGAAGTTACCCTCTGCCTCACTCTAACAAAGACATTTGCTGTTGGATTTAGGGCCCACCTGGATAATTCAGAATTATCTCATCTCGAGATTTTTATGAGTAACATTCACACATTCTGGGGATTAGGACCTGAACATATCTTTTTAAGAGCCCACCATTCAACCCACTACAAGTTTATTAAAACTTAAAAATCATTACCGATCTGCTAGATAAAAAAAATTATCTCCGTATGCAGTTGACCTCTGAACAACATAGGCTTGAACTGCGAGGGTCCACTTATATCTTCTGCCTCTGCCACCCCAAGACAGCAAGACCAGCCCTCTTCTTCCTCCTCCTCCTCAGCCTACTCAATGAGAAGATGACGAAGATGAAGACCTTTATGATGAGTGCACTTAATGAGTAATAAATATATTTTCTCTTCCTTATGATTTTCTTAATAACATTTTCTTTTCCTTTATTATGACAATACAGTATGTAATACATGTAACATACACAATTTGTGTTAATTGACTGTTTATGTTACCAATAAGTTTCCAGTCACCAGTAGGCTATTCGTAGTTAAATTTTGGGGACTTAAAAGCCATACATGGATTTTCTACCTTGCAGGGGAGCAGTGCCTCTAGCTCCCATGTTTTTTAAGGGTCAACTGTAGTTTTATGCTCCTTTCTCCTTGCAGTGCTTTTGTCCCTTGAGCTCTGTGACATCACTCTCTCTTGGGTCCTCTCTCCCGGCTGCTCTGTCTTCGTCACACTTGCTGGTCTCTCCTTGTTCCTCACAGCCCTCCCCACAGGTTACTCTTCAGACCTTATCTTCTCTCTCCTCATGCTTAGCTGCCATCTAATACCACATTTTATGTGTATCATAGCTCCTGTTGCAACTTTTATCCTGTGTGCCAGACTCTGTATCCAAATCCAACATTCCCACGAGGGTGCAGTGCCCTGCTGAGCCATGTTGGAGCCTGAGGCCGAAGAAAACATGAACAACATGTGAGCCCCTCGATTCACTCATCAAAATATCCTCTAGTATTTGAAACCAAGTGGAAAAATGTAATAAGCTCTACACTTTAAAAAATGACTATATGGAAAGCCTTGTGTTGCCTGATCTGCTGGCATGCCATTGTCAACTCTAAACGGGTGATAGAGTTGTGGCCCACGGACCTCAGGCTGATAGAAATAATGTTTCTGTTGCAAAATAATGCAGGGTCATAAAGCAAACCAGCAACAGCCTGTCTTTGTTTTAAATTCTGATAGGTTGTTCAACATCAATTTTTTGTATTAATTTTTTTTTTTTTAAATATTGCATTCTCTAGCCTGGGCAACCGAGTGAGACTCTGTCTCAAATAAATAAATAAATAAATAAATAAATAAATAAATAAAATAAAAATAAAATATTGCATTCAAATATTATTTATGTTGATTACTGCGTTTTGGGAACCTCTTATATTTTGTGTCTAAGGTGAAGGCCTCACTGGCTTCACTCATCTCCGGGCCCTGCTTATTACGTTGAAACAAAACTCTTAATTCTCCACCTCACCCAGCTCCAACCTCAAACTTCTTCCTGTTCCTCTGGGGAGCTGTTAACTCATTCTCCAAGTTGCTCAGGCCAAAACTCTCTGAATCGTTCTTGACCCCTTGCTTCCTCCATACTTTATATCTAATCCGTCAGTAGACCTTGTCAGCTCTACTTTCAAAATTGCCCAAAGTCTGATCGTTCTCTCCACTTTCACCGCTTCCCACAGTGTCTAAGCCACCCGTGTGATTGCAAAAGCCTCCTAAATGGTCTTCTGCCTTTATCCTCTATTAGCTCCTCCTCTCACTGAGAATGAGATCCAAAGCTATTCTATGTCCTTCCCGGCCCTGGTCAACCCCCCCAACTTCTTTGACTTCATCTCCTCCCCCTTCTTTCTCCCTCTCTTCCCTGCTCTCACCACACTGGCCTCCTTACTGTTTCTCAAACACGTCAAGCCGCTCCTGCCTCAGGGCCTTTGCACTTGTACTTCCTTCTACCTAAGAAATGTTTTTATAGATATCTGCATGGCCCTCACTCTGTTGAGATCTCTTCTCAAATATCACTTCACAAAAAGGTCCTCTTGACTATTATTTCTAAAATAATATAAACCCCCACTTCCCACCCTCATTCTCCTCTACTGTAGCACCTGGCTTTATTTTCTTCGTAATGATCAATGACCACCTCATGGAATACATATATTTACTACTTTTTTTGGTTGGCAACTTCCTACTAGATCATAAATTTTATTTTTGGCTCCCCCAAAACTTAACTACGAATAGCGTACTATTGACCAGAAACATTACTGATAACATAAACAGTTGATTAACACATATTTTGTATGTTATATTTATTATATGCTGTATTGTTACAATAAAGTAAGCCAGAGCAAAGAAAATGTTATTAAGAAAATCATAAGGAAGAGAAAATATAGTTACTATTCATTAAGTGAAAGTGGATCATCATGAATGTCTTCATCCTTGTCATCTTTTTTTTTTCCCTTCCCTTGGGAATCCAGATCCTTGTCATCTTCACTTTGAGTAGGAGGAGGTAGAGGAAGGCTTGGTCTTTCAGTCTCAGGGGTGGCAGAGGTGGAAGAAGTGGAGGAGGTGGAAGGAGAGGCAGGAGAGGCAGGCACCCTTGGTGTAACTTCACAGAAATACTTCATAATTTCTGTCTGACTTTTTTGATTTTTCATTTCTCCAAAAATATTCTTACATGGTACCAATCCTTTTTCCACCATTTGCTTTGGTTTCAGTGACCATGTCATAGGAGGGTCCATGTTATGAAAGAAGTCAAAAGCAGTCTTGAATAATCAGAACCATTCTGCCGGATTGTCCAATGTCAATTTGTTTTCTGGCACTGCTGCTTCCGTGTCACCATCCTCATCGCCTGGCACTGGTTCGGAAGCACTCATCTCCATCAAGTCAGCTTCTGTTGATGTTAATGTGGTGTCTATTAGCTCTTGAGTTTCTATAAGATCCATATCTTGAAAACTTTTTTTTTTTTTTTTTTTTTTTTTGCCATATCCACAATCTCTTTCATGATTTCCTTGACTGGCTCTGTTGTAAATCCTATGACATCATGAACAGCATCTATATATAGTTTTCTCCAACAGGAGTTCATTATTTTGAATCGATAACTTTTTCCATAACAATAATGGCATCTTCAATGGTGTGATCCTTCCAGATTTTCGTGGTGGTCTCTCTATTGGGGTTCTTTTACATAGTGTTGACAATCCTTTCCATAGAGTACCATGTGTAATAAGCTTTAAAGGTCCTTATGACCCCCTGATGTAGAGGCTGAGTTAGAGACATTGTGTTTAGAGGCAAGTAGACCACTTCAGCACCTTCAGTGTCAGACTCATAGGGTTCTGGGTGGCCAGGAGCATTGTCTAATATCCAAAGAATTTTAAAAAGGAGTCCTTTACTGGCAAGGGACAGTCTCTTTACTGACCACAGAGACAAAACATTGATGGAACCAATCCAGAAAGAGTTCTCACTGTCCAGGCCTTCTTGTTGTACAACCAAATGAGTGGCAGCTAGTGTTTATTTTTTCCCTTCAAAGCTTAGGGGTTAGCAACTTTATAGATAGGAACAGTCCTGATGGTAAATTGACTGCATTTGCTCAAAGCAGTTTGATTAGCCTATCCCTTCTTGCTTTAAATCCTGGTGCTTACTTTTCTTCTTTACTAATAAATTTCCTTTGTAGCATTTTTTTTTCCAGAATAGGACATTTTCTTCTGCATTGAAAACCTGTTCAGACAGATACTCTTTCTCCTCAATGATTTTCTCTATGGTGTCTGGGAACTCCGCTGCTGTTTGGCTGGCAGAAGCTGCTTCTCCTATTAGCTTGACATCTTTTAAGCCAAAGCTCTTTCTAAATTATCAAACCATCTTTTGCTGGCATTCAATTCTCCAGCTTTAGCCGGGTGTGGTGGCTCATGCCTGTAATCCTAGCACTCCGGCAGGCAGATTGAGGCAGGCAGATTGCTCAAGGTCAGGAGTTTGAAACCAGCCTGAGCAAGAGTGAGACCCTGTCTCTATTAAAAATAGAAAGAAATTAATTGACCAACTAAAAATATATATTAAAAAAATTAGCCAGGCATGCATGGTGGCACATGCCTGTAGTCCCAGCTACTTGGGAGGCTAAGGCAGAAGGATAGCTCGAGCCCAGGCATTTGAGGTTGCAGTGAGCTAGGTTGACACCATGGTACTCTAGCCTGGGCAACAAAGTAAGACTCCATCTCAAAAAAAAAAAAATTCTCCAGCTTTAGATCCTTTACCTTCCTTTTGCTTTATGATGGCTTCGCTTTTTCTCAAATCATATTAGAGTCTATAGGAATGTGTTTCTTATAGCAATCTTTTTTTTTATTTCAGCATAAAATAATTATTTCAGTAAAAATGTTTAGGTTACATAGCTTGCCTTTGCCCCACCCAAGTCGGAGCTTCAAGTGCGTCCATCCCCCAGATGGTGTGCACTGCACCCATTATGTATGTATATACCCATCCCCTTCTCCCCCCTCCCACCTGCTTGACACCTGATGAATGTTATTACTATGTGTGCACATAAGTGTTGATCAGTTAATACCAATTTGCTGGTGAGTACATGTGGTGCTTGTTTTTCCATTCTTGGGATACTTCACTTAGTAAAATGGGCTCCTGCTTTGTCCAGGATAATATAAGAGGTGCTATTGCTTTTTGTGGCTGAGTTCTTATAGCAATCCTGTACCCACATAAAAGCTACATTTTGAGTACTCGATAAAAAGATATTTCAAAAAAGGTAAAAAAAAAAAAAGGTTTTCGTGCTTGCTGGCATAGCTACATCAATGGCTTCATGAATTTCCTTTTCTTTTTTCTACAGTGGTCCTTGGGCTGGATTCATTTATCTTGAAACCGCGGGCAACTGCAGCTTCAGACCTCCATGTACGGTACATATCAAGCAATTCAACTTTTTCTTGTAATGTCATGACTTTTCTCTGCTTCTTGAGAGCACTTCCAGCATTATGACTGGCACATCGTATGGGCCCCATGGCGATTCAAAGTTTACAACATTGCACTCAACATGATGAAAAACACATGAGAACAGCGAGAGATCACTCTTTATGACAGTACGCAATTTACTGGAGAGATGAACTGCTCAGTTGTAGATGAGGCATTTTAAGCAGATACTCATAACACTTTAGCTCACTGCAATAGCAACAGGAGGTGGCTCTGAAATTATTACAATACTTGTATTACCATATGCAGTACAGTTAATTTCATGCAGTTATGTTTTAATATTACATCTTTACTTATGTTTACATTTCTCTCCACTGCAAATGACACCATGTATGATCTGTAAGAATGTGTAAGTTTCGATAAATTTTAACTTTTTACAATAGATTTGTGTATATTTTATGGTAGCAAATGATAAAATAAACTAGTATCTACGTGTATTTTATGCATTCATGTCATACCTAATTTTTCCTAATTTTCTCAATATTTCTAGGTTATACAGTTTGTCTATGAGTTTTTTCAAATTATTGCAAATCTCTAAAAAATTTTCCAATATATTTATTTAAAAAACATCTGTGTTTAAGTGGACCTTTGCAATTCAAACCCATGTTGCTCAAGGGTCAATTGTGTACTCAAACTCGGCTTTCACCCCTAAAAGGCAGTTAACTATATTATCCTTGAATTCAAGTTCCTTGATTAAGCTCCTTGCCTGTTTATGATGTAATACTCCATTGGAAAAGTACTCATTTGGATGATGTTTTGTTTTGCTTTTTGCTACCTTTATGTTCTATTCAAGTGTATGTATTCCCAATGTCTCTCTGTTACCAAGATCGTGTCTTCCTGGTTCTCTCTGTGTGTCTATCTCTGTCTTTGTCTCTATCTCCTCTCCTTAGCACTGCTTCAGGCAGTTTATAAAAATCTGATAATGATTTTCCTCATTAAATCAGGAAGATGTGGTCAAGTAGACTGACAGGAGGCTAAAAGTCACCCTGGAGAATCGTGCTGATTGGTACCCCATGATTTAGAGGTCAAAATAATTTAATTCTTATTATGCAGATGAAAACATTTTAAAGCTTGTTTATATTGCTTGTTGATTGCTCTGCTGAACCTTGTTGCTAACACATTGGGGAAAATAAATATAACTCAAAGTCACCTTTGCCAAAGAGAAAATGATCTATCAAAAATAAAATAAACCTAAAAAGGAACAAATGAGATAATTTTGGGCAAAAACAAGTGGCTGTGACCCAGGTCGTGAAAGACTTTACTGTGCCCAGGACGGATGGAGGCATGGCATTGCAGTGCGACCCACGCTGGACCTGATACTGTAGAAAGGTGGCAGGCGGCATTCATTGGTCACCTACTGCATTAAGAGACAGGCACTATAGAGTCCTCTAAGGAGGTAATGTTATCATCCCATTTACCTGTTCAGCAAACTGGGATTCACAGAAGCTAGTTAATTGCCCAGCACCACCCAGGCTACAAGAGGCTGAGGGCAGCTCCTAGCACCCCTCTGGCTGTCTCAGTGCTGTCTGGCACACCCAGCCTGGCACTGAATATATCCCCAGAGGAATCTCAAAGAAAGGGAAGAAACTCTTCTTATGTTGAATTAGAGCTTTGGGCCCTAATTCATTCTATTTTAGAAAGGATTTGACACAACTTGCAAAGGAGCCAAGGAAAATGATTTAAAGGGATAAAAATGTGTGAAAAAGCATAAAAGCCAATCTCTGTTCCTGGTAGAGGAGAGGAAGGGTTGAAACAAGGTGTTTCCTCAACCTTCCTGCTCCAACAGTGCTGTCTTTGTCCATCCAGGCTGCTATCACAAAAATGCCATAAACTGGGTGGCTTATAAATGACAGAAATTTGTTTCTCACAGTTCTGGAGTCTGGGGAGTCCAAGATCAAGGCTCTCCTAAGCAGGGGGAAAATCTCTCTGGGGCCTCTTTTGCAAGGGCTCTAATCCCATTCATGAGGACTCATGACATAATCACCTCCTAAAGGCCCCACTTCCTAATACCATGACACTGGAGACTATGTCTCAACATATGAATCTGGGAGGGGGGGCAGTAACATACATTTAGTCTATAGCAAATATGTTTCCTAAACCTTCCTGTTCTAAAGTAATTCCTTACTGTGCAACAAAGAAAAAGTCATGCTTATTGGCTGCCTGATTTAAAATTATGAATGGTTGTATTAGTCAGGATTCTCTAAAGCAAAAGATCAATTGGATGTATATAGAGTAACGCGTGCCACAACGATGTTTCAGTCAACAATAGACTGCATATACGACAGTGGTCCCGTAAGATAATGGAGCTGCCCTGTATAGGTGTACCTTTGTTTTAAATCTTCTCTATCATATTTTTACTGTACATTTTCTATGTTGTGATATCTTTACCATTGTGTTACAATTGCCTACAGTATTCAGTACAGTAACATGCTGTACAGATTTATAGCCTAGAAGCAATAGGCTATACCATACTGCCTAGATATGTAGTAGGCTAGACCATCTAGGTTTGTGTAAATACCCTCTGTGAGGTTTGCACAATGATGAAATGGCCTAACAACACATTTCTCAAAATGCATCTTCATCGTTAAATGACAGATGACTTTATATGTATGTGTACACACACACATATATGATACTTATGAAGATGAGTGAGGATGTACTAGGGGAATTGGCTCCACTGATCACAGAGGCTGAGCGGTCCCATGATAGTAATTTGCAAGCTGGAGAATAAGGGCAGATGGTAGCACAGCTCATTCCAAGTCTAGAAGTCTCCAAACCAGGGAAACTGATGGTGTAAATCTTAGTTCAAGGCCAAAAGGCCTGAGATCCCAGGCGAGTCCCACAGTCTAGTCCAAAGATCGGAGAACATGAAGTTCTAATGTCCAAGGGAAGGAGAGAAGGGTGTCCTAGCTCCAAAAGAGAGGGAGAGAGCTCACCTTTCCTCCGCCTTTTTGTCCTATCTTGTCCTCAGAAGATTGGATGGTGCCCACCCCCATTGGGCACAGGCGGGTCATCCCTACTCAGTCCACTGATTCAAACGCCCATCTCTTTTGGAAACACCCTCACAGACATACCCAGAAGTAATGCTTTACCAGCTATCTGGGAGTCCTTCAATTCAGTCAAGTTGACACCTAATATTAACATCACAATGGGTGTACAATAGAAAAGGTTAATTGTAAGGGTTTTTTTAAAAAAAAAAAAAATTTAATTGCATTTTAAAATAAATCTTCCACCTGTACAGTATTGAGAGGACAGAGACAAATACCATTTAAGTACTAATTCTCCATAAATTATAAATGACAAGATGAAATTAGAATTATAATGTAATCATACATTATGGTATCTCGTGTTTAATTTTGTCATCATCCTTGTCATACTGTACTGCAACTATTTGTTGAGTGTTTCTACTACTGATTGTTCATAACAGTGGTACTCACTTCTATTTCATCTCTACAGCTCCAGTGCCATATTGTTTGTTGATTTTACGTATGATAAATCATGGCTACACATTTTCCTAGTAATTAAAGACAAGTTAAACCACTTAAAAATCTGTTTGTGAATATGTGTTGAGCCTAGTTAGTCAGGACTCTGTCAGTTGAAAGAGGTAGAATTTTAACTAATCTCAGATTGACTGAAGCAAAGCAAATTGTGAATCCTATATCTGGGGAAATTCACAGAAAGTAAAGCAGGTATTTCAGGAATCGAGGCAGCTCCAGCAACATCGGGGATTGGAACTGGATCCCAGTGCTCTAGGACTCCGCCTCATCTGTAGGTGATATATTCTGGTTTCTCTCTGCTTATTCTCACCTGTTGAGGATGAGATTTCTCCATGTGGGAGGGAAGAGAGCTACCAGAAGCTCCAGTTTCGCAATTTCTATCTCCTTGTCCCTTCAACTCCAAATGGAAAAATCCTGGAGAAAGACTGTGTTTGGCCTAGCCTGTTTACTTTCCCATCCTGGAACCATTCTCCATGGCCAGAAGAATGGCTGAGGCACTGGGGTGGTGGTGTCATTCAATTGGAGGCAGAGGATCTGCTCCTCTACTTGGAGGAGATGTGGTAGATGGGCAAAAATAACAAATGTTAGGTTATTAAATATGGAATGTCTGATTTCCTTAAGTACTAAGTTTGACAATTGATATCTCTGACATTTCACTTTGACACTTCTTGTTTTTTTTTTTTTTTTTAATTGTGAAGGTACATCCTCCATCTTTCAAATGTGTGTTTTGGCTTATGATTATCTTTCAATTTTTTTTAGAGCAATTTTTGTGAAACCATGGATAAGTCAAAAATTTCCATTATTTTTGAATATGAGTTCTATCATAGAACCAATGCAGTACAGACAGCTGAAAATATCAATGAAGCATTTGAGAAGGATGTAACTAATGAACTGATGCACAGTATGTCGATGGTTTCAGAAGTTCCATTCTGGTGATTTTAATCTTGAAAATGAGCCAGTGGGTGGTCTGAGACCAAGGTGGATAATGATGAGCTGAAAGTGAATCCATCTCAACCTACGGATGACTTAGCAGCAAGGTTTGACATTACTATTCCAACAATATTGGATCGTTTGAAACAATTCAGCTAGGTAAAGAAATTGGATAGATGGATTCCACATGAATTAAAGGAGCATTGGGAAAGAAATTGTCATGAAGCTTGCCTTTCTTTGCTGTCATGACACAAAGGTGAACCATTTCTACACCGTATTGTTACATGTGATGAAAAAAACAATTCTTTTTGACAATCACAAGTATTTGGCACAATTACTGGATAAAGATGAAGTACAGAAACACAGTCCAAAACTGAATATTCAACAAAAAATGCTAATGGTTTTTGTTTGGTGATCCAGAGCTGGTATTATTCACTATAGCTTCTTGAAACCTCGTCAAATACAGTGGCGTCTACTGCAACCAACTGGGCGAAATGATGAGGTTGCGATTGAGCAGCCGAGATTGGTCAATAGAGACAGGCCAATCCTCTTGCAAGACAAGGCTCGACCACATGTTGCACAAACAACGCTGCTCAAACTACAGAAGCTGGACCTGGAAACAGTCTGTCATCTACCATATTCACCAGACTTTGAACCAACTCACTACCACTTCTTCCAGGCTTTGGACAACTTCTTGCAAGGAAAAACATTCAGTTCTCAACAAGCTGTGGAAAATGCCTTTCTCGATTTAATTGCCACTTGCTGTCTAGGCTTCTTTGCTGCTGGCGTAAACAAGCTACCGTTAAGATGGCAAAACTCTGTTGATAGTTTAGTTGCATACTTTGATTAATTGTACTGCTTCTTGTTTGAAATATAAGAAACTAAACTTTTGATTTGAAATTGGACATTTCATATTTAATGATCTAATACTGCAGAAATGTGGAATAAATCAATAGATATTTGCTGAGCTTCTGAAGCTCAACACTGAAGGATGGGTACAGCAAAAGCTTGAGACCCAATATGACTCTCTTCAAGAAGCTCATAAACCAATGGGGGAGGTTCAAAGCCATTGCACATGCTGATTTCACCTACTGATTCTTCAGATCCCAGCTCAGATGTCAAAGCTCATCTCCCAAAGTAGACACATCCCTTTGTTATATACTATTAAAGAAATCTGTTCCTTTCCTTAAGGCAATTTGCATTTATACATTTTCCTTTTTAAAAGAATAAATTGATTCCCTCCCACTAGAGTATATGCCGTGTAAGGCTTAAGCTATCTTGTTTAAAACCCTCTATTGTATTCCCAGCACCAACCATTATACCGAGAATAAAAGATGGATGTAATTGCTAAAGATACCATCATGACTTACCTATTTGAGGCAGTTCAGAGAAAAAGCAAAGTTGAGAACCAATTACTAAACCTTGGGGAGGGCCTAACTTAAATTGAGTAAGAGGAAGAAGAGAAGATGAGGAGAGAGATTTTGCTTATTAAGCATCATTCTAATCAAGTTAGGATAAAGTTTCAATGAAAAGGAAGAGATGGCAATGTTTACTGCAGTAAAGTGGGAAAGAATAAAATTTTAAAAAATAATATCCCCCTAGGTTTGTTTTAGAAAGGAGAGATGGGACTCAACCCACCGCAGCAATCCCAGATCCATATAGGGACTGGCCTTCCCATTGGTTAGGAAAAGCTCCCCATGTAGAAAATAGTTGAACACTTAGTCTTACACCCAGCCTATAAAGAATTTGATTTGGGATTTTTACAGCATTTAAGGAAAATGAATAATTTCAAAGCTTCTGCTTGTTGTTTGTTTTATTGAAGGTCCCAAATTGGGATCGACTTCTGGTGGGCGAAAGGAGAGATGAGATTTTTAGCTATGCAAAAGAATGCAAATTCTTACACTGGAATGAGAAGCTAAAACAATGAGCAAGGAATCTGGGACTTCTTTATTCTGGCTGCATATTAAACCACATAGGAAGCTTTTAAAATAGCATCATACCCTGGCACCAATTCAGAACATGTGAACCAGAACCTCCACAGATGCAGTTCAATCACTGGAATTTTTTTCAATTTTTTTATTTTTTGAGACAGAGTCTTGCCTTGTTGCCCAGGCTAGAGTGCCATGGCATCAGCCTATCTCCAGCAACCTCAAACTCCTTGGCTCAAGCAATCCTCCTGCCTCAGCCTCCTGAGTAACTGGGACCACAGGCATGCACCACCATGCCAGGCTAATTTTTTCCACTTTTAGTTGTCCAGTTAATTTTTTTCTGTTTTTTTTTTAATAGAGATGGAGTCTTGCTCTTGCTCAGGCTGGTCTCGAACTCTTGACCTCAAGTGATCCTCCTGCCTCGGCCTCCCAGAGTGCTAGGATTACAGGCATGAGCCATTGCACCTGGCCCAATCACTGGAATTTTTTAAAAGCTCCCCAGGTGACTCTAATATATAGTCGGGGCTGAGGACCATTGTATTAGACTGTTTTATTTTATTTATTTATTTTTCTACACCCCCTCCCCCACTCTTAAACTGCTTTAATAAGGTGAAAGCATGGTCTTCCTTGGGGGGCAGAGATTGTATGAGACTTTTAGAAGTTTAGCTTCCTTTGCATGGGGCTAAATATGGCACATTGGAACTTGGGCAAGAGAGAACGTGAGAGAGGGGTCTTTCATCTGATTGAGGAGTGGGCAATACAGTGGCTGGCCTAGGGCTAAGGAGGTAGACAATCAATATTGGATGCCCTTGAAGTACCATTTCCATTTCCATTCCCTGCCCACCATGAAAGGGCACAGCATGTGAACTTTAAGGTTTGTAGCATCTGATTTATGATTGATGTCATATAATTTTTCTTGCCCTATGTGATTATTCTTCACAATAAACTTGTTGTATCAATGTCATGAGAAATGAGGAAAGTGGCTGTGTCCAAACCTGGGCAAGAATGGTAAGAGGTGCCCAACAGAGCAATCTGGCATAAGCATCTTGAGATAAGTGACACACATCCCTAACTCCAGTAATATTCAGCTATATCTGGTAAGGAACTGGATTCCCCATAGTAATGCAGAATGGCAGCAAGCGCTTTTTTTTTGAATGTATTTCTAAAAAGTAACATGAAGGAGCAAGAAATTGGATTAGGGATGAGAAGGACCAAGGAAAGACTTTTATATTTGCCATTAAGATCTGTGGGAACATCCAAGCTATCAGTTTCAGAGGCATGATGTCATATTGTCAAGTCTTAAGAACAGGGTCTGAGCATGCATACATTGGGAATGGTGGTGAGGATGAAAAACAAAACAAAACAAAAAAACCCAATGGAGGTACAATTATCCAAGCAACATTGGCACCACTGATGGTCACTTGGTCCAGAAATTTGGCAACAAAAAGGAAAGAAATAGAATCTCAGCAAGAGGAGGTTACAGGATCAAGTGAGGTTGCGTTTGTCTGTTTGATTTCAGGACAGGATGGAGTTGTGTGTGCTTAAATAAAAAGGAAGAAGGCACCAAGGGGTACTAAAGATGTTGGACAGGAAAAGCATAGGTGTGAGTCTATCAATGCAAGAAAAATAGGCATCTTTTAGGTGAGTGGTCTTGAAACTTTTCTGATTGTACCACTCCCATCAGTAAAATATTTTTGAGGGTTTACTCTGGATACAAGGATGTTCACTTATGTATAAATTACTAAAATGTACCATTATTATATACATTATCAAATGGTGCAAAAATGGATATTTTAAAAGGATGATATAAAAATAAAATATTTTAAAAATAGTTTTTATTATTTATGATACATGATTCTTTTGCACTCAAAATATTTGTATTCATTATTGTATATGATTAATAGTAATATTTTTAGCGGCAGCAAAATGATTTTGAAAATCATTTTTGAAAATCTTGATTTAACATTTTTTATTATAGCAATTCATAGGTTTGTGTCTAATATCAGCTTGTTTTGATACTTGATTTTATGTCTGTCACAGCTGAAAGAGAAAGAACACATAGATCCAACTGGAAGGAATATATCACTTGCTGTGCTTACCAAATCATGATGCTCATTTTTCATAACTATCCATCAGTTATGCAAGAGTTGTTATTGAAATTCAGTTAGGAAATGTCCATCTTCCCTGATATCAATCATTCGTTCTTGCAAACTAATTGTAAGATGTTTCATCTCTATATTTTTAAAAAATGTGTTAAAACCCACTGAAATTTTTTGTTTGGAAAAAAATTTCTTTTTTACTAAGTGATAACTTTCACAGTAAAATACGCTCATCTTAAGCTAAACAGAGGAATTTTAAGCAGTAGAAAATTCAGTTTCCAACTTTTTCAAGTGTGTGCATATGGCTGCTTTTTCACAGGTAACAAATATAAACTGTTTGGAGCAGTGTCAAGAAATCATTGTTGAAAATTTTCAATCCAGTTTTGAAAATAATCCCTTCATAGCATAAACATATTTTTTTTAAAAAATGACCTTTTTACTCATTGTTAAAAATCACCTTTATCTGGAAGGGACCAATTCAATGTATTCACTTATTTCAAAATTATCTGCAAGGTATCATTCTGGTGACATTTACTTGTCATTACAGAACAGACAGCAAATTTGTAGTATATATGATTTTTTTTGTAAAGGAAAAATGAGTATCATCTTTAAGTTTGAAAATAATGTTCTTCTCATGACAACAGCAGAAGTGAGCAGAGCCAAGCCAAATGGGCAAGCATGTTTCAAGCTTTGCTCGTGTGACAGCCTCTAATATTTCATTGGCCAAATGAGTTGCACACTAACACTGCCCACCATGAGTCTATGTCGAGGGTATAGAAGTGTAATTTTATAGCAGGAGGATGAAGAATTGACACCAATAATTCAGTTTACCACAGGTTCCCGAGAATTCTGTGATCATTTCTCATCACACTAAAACATACTTATACAAATTCCACCACATTTATCTTTATAATCTTTCCCCAAATGTGTTTATTTATTGCCATCAAAGCTCTTGTTCTAGCAGGAGTTACACTAACACAGGTAACACAGGTGTTAACTATTATATACATCTTTTTTATTTTTTTAAATTAAAGTTATGCCCTATTGAATTTCCTATTGAATTCTTTCTTCCACTGAATACCTTTCGTTAGAGGTTCTCTCTTCTCTCTCTCTCTCTCTCTCTCTCTGTCTCTCTGTCTCTCTCTCTCTCTGTCTCTCTGTCTCTCTCTCTCTCACACACACACACACACACACACACACACAAACACACATACATACACACACAAGTAGTCCTTCCTATGTTCATTACTGAAACAGAGCACTGCAAACTGTCAAGTGAAGCATGCCGGCAGCATCTGTGTTTTCCTCCAACACAATGGTAAACCTCCCAAGCTGCTCAACTTGTGCTAATTCTAATTTGTTCCATTTTACAGCAGTTATTTTTTTGTATGTCTTCCAACAGCATCATATGACAGATGAATATGCATGTGTTTGTCACCAAATTGTTTTTGGTGCATTGTTTCAGCCATTCTCACCATCATGGGAAGAAGAAATGTTTCCTGTGGTGGTGTGTGGCTTGTTTGGTTTCAGCTTTAAGACATCTCATGTGGGCATTCTAAATATTTGTTGTTCAATTTAATGAAATGTTGTAAAGTACTAGATCGATATCACATGATTTTAAATATTGCTGAAAAGTAGTAGAAGCCTTTCATGTTTTGCTTGCTGGCTTTTTTCTTCTTTTTGTGGTAAAATACACCTAAAAGTTACCATTTTAACCAATTTTAAGTGTACAGCTCAGTAGTATTAAATACATTCAGATTGCTGTGCAACCATCACCACCATTCCTCTCCAGAACTCTTTTCACCTTGCCAAGATGAAAGCCTGTACCCATCGAACAATAATTCCCCATTCTCCCCTCCCCTAGCCTCTGGCAACCACCGTTCTACTTTCTGTCTCTATGATTTTGACTACTTTAAGTACCTCATATAAGTGGAATCATATAGTATTCTTCTCTTTATGGTTGGATTATTTTGCTTAGCATAATGTTCTCAAGTTTCACCCATGTGAATCATATGTCAGAATTTCCTTCCTTTTTAAAGGATGAATAATATTTCATAATATGTTTATGTATTTCACTTATCCATCTGTCAATGGACACTTGAATTTTTCCCATGTTTTAGCTGCTGTGAATAATGTAGACATGGGTCTACAAATATCTCTTTGAGACTCTGCTTTCAATTCTTTTGGGTATATGTCCAGAAGTTGAATTGTTGGATCATATAGTAATTCTATTTTAATGTTTTTGCAGAACCATCGTACTGTTTTTCGCAGTGGCTTCAGCATTTTTCATTCTCCCCAACAACACATTAGGCTTCCAATTTCTCTACATCCTCACCAAACTTTTTTTTTTTAGTAGCCATTCTAACAGATGTGAAGTGGTTTGCATTTCCCTAATGATCAGTTATGTTGAGCATTTTTTCATGTGATTATTGGTCATTTGTACATCTTCTGTGGAGAAATGTCTATTCAAGTCCTTTGCCCATTTTTGAATGGGGTATTTCGTTTTTCTGTTTTTGAGCTTTAGGAGTTCTCTGTACATTCTGAATATTAGTCCTTTATCAGTTATACAATTTGCAAATATTTTCTTCCATTCTGTGAGTTGCCTTTTTACTCAATAGTGTCTTCTGATGTACAAAATTTTCAGATTTTCATAAATTCCAATTTTCTATTTTTTTCTTTTATTTTCTGTGCCTTTGGACAAGAAATCATTGCCATGCTTATCTGGGAGGGAAGAGATACCATGATCATGAAGGTGGTTTTCCCAAGGCAAGACATATATTGCACTCTGGATGTGCTGACTCCTGTGATTTCCCCAAATGTGGGAAACTCGACTACATAATTTATGGTAGTGGGTGATTGCATTTGCGCTTTCTCCTGGTATTCGCTGTAGAATAAAAAAGAAGAAGAAATCATTGCCAAATCCAATCTCATGAAACCCCATGCTTTCTTCAAAGAGGTTTTATTAAAAAAAAAATCAGAATATTATGGGAATACAAACGTTTTGGTTACATACATTGCTTTTGTACCATTTGAGTCAAAGTGTGCCCATCCCCCAGATAGTGTACATTGTACCCTTTAGCGTGTATTTACTCATCCCCTCCTCCTCCCCCACCTTCTTGACTTCCCGTGAATATTATTTCTGTATGTGAATGTAAATGTTGATCGATTAGTTCCAATCTAGTGGTGAGTACATGTGGTGTTTGTTTTTCCATTCTTGTGATACTTCACTTAGAAGAATGGTCTCCAGTTCCATTCAGATTAATACAAGAGGTATTAGTTCACCATTTTTTATGGCTGAGTAGTACTCCTTGGTATACAAATACCACATTGTATTAATCCACTCATGAATTCATGGGCAGTTTGGTGATTCCACATCTTTGCAATTGTGAATTGTGCTGAAATAAACATTCTAATGCAAGTATCTTTTTGATAAAATGACTTTTATTCCTTTGGGTAAATACCCAGTAAGGGGATTGCTGAATCAAATGATAGGTTTATTTTTAGTTTTTTGAGGAATCTTCATACTATTTTCCATAGAGATTGTACCAGTTTGCAGTCCTACCAGCAGTGTATAAGTGTTCCTTTCTCTCTGCATCCACACCAGCATCTATTGTTTTGGGACTTTTTTATGAAAGCCATTCTCACTGGGCTTAGGTAATATCTCATTGTGGTTTTGATTTGCATTGCTCTGATGATTAGTGACGTTGAGCATTTTTTCATATATTTATTGGCCATTAGTCTATCTTCTTTTGGAAGCTTCTGTTCATGTCTTTTGTCTACTTTTTAATGGGGTTGTTTGATTTTTTTCTTGCTGATTTGCTTCAGTTCTCTGTAGATTCTGGTTATTAGCCCTTTATTTGATATATAGCATGGGAATATTTTCCCCCATTCTCTATGTTGTCTATTTGCTCTGTTGATTGTTTCCTTGGCTGTATATAAGCTTTTAAATTTAATCAGGTCCCATTCATTTATTTTTGCCGTTGCTGTGATTATCTTGAGGTCTTCTTCATAAATTCTTTGCCTAGGCTGATATCTGCAAGCGTTTTTCCAACATTTTCTTCTAGAATTTTTATAGTTTCATATCTTAGATTTAAGTCTGTTACCCATCTTGAATTAATTTTTATGAATGGCAAGAGATATGTATCCTGTTTCAATCTTTTATGTGTGGCTATCCAATTTTCCCAAACCACTTATTGAGTAGGGATTCTTTTCCCCAGTGTATATTGCTGACTACTTTGTCAAAAATCAGATGGCAATATGTGGATGGTTTTGTATCTGGGTTCTCTGTTCTGTTCCATTGGTCTGTGTCTCTATTTTTGTGCCAATACCATATTGTTTTGCTTACTGTAGCCTTGTAGTGGAGCTTAAAGTTTGATAAAGTGATGCCTTCAGATTTGTTCCTTGTGCTTAACATTGCTTTGGCTGTTTGGGCTCTTTTCTAGTTCCAAGTGAAGTGTAGAATTGTTTTTTCCAGATCTATGAAAAATGATGTTGGTATTTTGTTGGAGATTGCATTGAATCTGTAAATTGCTTTGGGTAGTATGGACATTTTAACAGTGTTGATTGTGCCAATATGTGAACACGATATGTTTTATCATTTGTTTACATCATCTGCATTTCCTTCCTCAGTGTTTCATAGTTCTTTTTGTAGAGATCTTTCACCTCTTTGGTTAAATATATTCCTAGGTATTTTATTGTTTTTGTAGCTATTGTGAAAGGTATTGAGTATTTGATTTGATTCTCAGCTTGGCTGTTGTTGGGGTATAGGAATGCTACTGATTTGTGCACATTGATTTTGTAACATTGCTGGAATTTTTATAGGGATTGCACTGAACTTGTAAATGGATCACTTTGAGTAGTATTGACATCTTAACGCTATGAAGTCTTCTAATGAAAATGAGATACATTTCCATTTATTTATGTCATCTTTAATGTCTTTCAGCAAGGTTTTGTAGTTTTTATTGTACAAGTCTTTCACCTCCTTAGTTAAGTCAATTACTAAGTATTTTATTCTTTTGATACTAATGTAAATGGAATAGTTTTCATAATTTCTCTTTTGGATAGTTCATTATTAGTGTATAGAAATTCAACTGATTTTGTGTGTTATCTTTGTATTGAGACAATTTGCTGAATTTATTTACTCTAATAAATTTTTTTGTGCAATCTTTAGTGTTTTCTACATGTAAGATCATATCATCTGTGAATAGAGGTAATTTTATTTTTTCCTTTTCAGTTTGGATGTTTTTTATTTCTTTTTCTTGCTGAATTGCTCTGGCTAGAAGAACTTTCAGTACTGTATTAATAGAAGTGGTAAAGGCAGGCATCCTTGCTTAGCTCCTGATCTTAAAGAGAAATCTTTCGGTCTTTTACCCTTAAGTATGGGGTTCATTGTGAGTTTTTCATATACGGCTTTTATTACATTGAGGTAGTTTCCTTCTTCCTAGTTTGTTGAGGACTTTTATCATAAAAGGGCATTGAATTTTATCAAATGCTTTTTCTGCATTAATTGAGATGATCATGTGTTTCCCCCCCCCCATTTTGTTAATATGGTGCATTATGTATAATACATTTGATTTTCATATGTTAAATGATCTTCTCATTCCAGGAATAAATTCCACTTGACCTTAGTATGTAATTCTTTTACTATGTTGCTGAATTCAGTTCTAGTATTTTGTTTTGTTAAGAATTTTTGCATTAATAGTCATAGGGGATATTGATCTGTAGTTATCTTTTCTTGTAGTGTCTTTGTCTGGGCTTGGTATCAATGTATTGCTGTCCTCATAGAATGAGTTAAGTAGTGTCTGCTTTTCTTTAATTTTGTGGAAAAGTTTGAGAAAAATTGGTATTAGCTCTTCTTTAAATGTTTGGTAGAATTCACCAGTGAAGTCAGCAGGTCCAGGGATTTTCTTTGTTGGGAGATTTTCGATTACTGATCCAATCTCCTTACTAGTTTCAGGCTGTTCATATTTTCTATTTCTTTGCAATTTAGTCTTGGTAGGTTTTGTGTTTCTAGGAATTTGTCCATTTCATCAAGGTTATTCAATATGTTTGTATACAGTTGTTCATAATACTCTCTTATAATGATTTTTATTTCTGTATAATTGGTAGTAATGTCCCAGTTTTATTTTTGATTTTAGTAATTTGAGTCTTCTTTTTTTTTTCTTGTTCCATCTAGCTAAAAGTCTGTCAATTTTGTTGATCTTTTTAAACAACCAGCCTTTGGTTTTATTGATTTTCTCTATTATTTTTCTATTCTCTATTTCATTCTCTCTGCTCTAATCCTTATTTCTTTCCTTCTTCTAGCTTTGGGTTTAGTTCATTCTTTTTCTAGTTCCTTAAGTGGTAAAGTTAGGCTATTGATTTGAGGATTTGAGTTCTTCTTTTTTAATTTAAGTGTTTACAGCTATACATTCTCTCTTTAGCACTGTGTTCCCTCTGTCCCATAGTTTTGGTATGTCATGTTTTTGTTTTCATTCATCTTTAAGTATTTTCTACTTTCCCTTATGATTTCTTCTTTAATCCATTGGTTGTTTAAGAGTGTGTTGTTTAATTTCCACAAATTTATGAGTTTTCCAATTTGTCTTCTGCTATTAATTTCCAATTTCATTCCATTGTGGTAGGAGAAGATTTTTTTAATGATATATATCTTTTTAAGTCTATTAAGACTTAATTTGTGGCCTAATAGATGATCTATCCTGGAGAATGTCCCATGTGCACTTGTGAAGAATGTTATTGCATAGTGTTCCATATGTGTCTATTGGATCTAGTTGGTTCATTGTGTTGTTTAGTTCTCTTTTCTTACTTATCTTCTGTCTGGTTCTTCTATACATTATTGAGAGTAGGATATTGACATCTCCAACTATTATTTTAAAACTATATATTTTTCCTCCAATTATGTTAATTTTTGCATCATGTATTACGATGGCTTGTTATTAGGCATGTAAATGTTTATAGATGCTTTATCTTCTTACTGTATTGAATCTTTTGCTAATATATGATACTCTTCTTTGCCTCTTCTAGATTTTTTTGATCTCAAGTCTATTTTGTCTTATATGAGTATAGCCATATTCGCTCCCTTTTAGTTACTATTTACATGGAATATCTTCTTCCATCCTTTCATTTTCAATCTATTTTTGTGTTTGGATCTAAAGTGAGTCTCTTATAGACAGCATATATTTGAATCTTGGTTTTAAAAAAATTTATTCTGCCAATCTCTGTCTTTTGATTGGAGAATTTAATTCATTTATTTTTAAAGTAATTAATGATAACACGGGACTTCTGTCATTTTCCCATTTCTTTACTATATTCCTTGTAGCTTTCTTGTCCCTCATTTCTTGCAATACTGTCTTCTTTTGTGTTCGGTTGTATTTTTTTTGTGGTAAATGTTTAATTCCCTTTTCATTGCATTTTGTGTACATTGGTTATCTATTTTTTGTGGTTACCATGTGGATTACACTTAATCTCTTCAAGTTATAACACTCTGATTTGAATTTATACCATTTTAACTTCAATAACATACAAAAACTCTGCTCTGTTACCACTCTATTCCCACCCTTTTTAGTTATTGATGTTATAGAATTACATCTTTTTACACTGTGTGCCCCAAAACATAAGCTAGTTTTTTTTTGCTTTATTAGCCTCTTAAATTGTGTAGAAAACAAAATGTAGAGTTGCAAAGTTACAATAATTCTACCTTTTATAATTACCCATATATTTACCTTTATTGAAGTCTTTATTTCTTCATACCTATTCAAGTTACTACCCAATGTCCTTTCATTTCGCCCTGCAGGATTGCTGCTGCTGAGCTAAGAGCTGAAATTGACTGAAATTACTATTTAGCCTTCAGCTGGAAGTTGCAAGCCTTCAATAGACTTAAGAGTTCCAAAATAGTTATATCAGACAGATTCTGTCATTGTAATTGTCTAGGTGAGGAGACAGATTACTTGTGCTTTCTACTCTGCCGTCTTCCCGGAATCTTCCTTGCCTGTTGATTTTTAAAGGTCTGGCAAATTGTGATGCTCCTGGACTATTAATAAGTAATATCTCAACCACATGATACATTTAAGATGAGGGTCATCATTTATAAGAGTGACGTAGACATATATTTCAGATGGACATATTAATATTTTCAAGGAATTTTGGCTAACTTCTAGTTATATCATTTTTTTTCTTACATTTTAAATTGTCATGTGGCTGACAAGGGGCTCGTATTAGGAGTCCCAAAATAACAGATTTGTCATTTTGTGTGTATGTCTTACATTATTAATACCATATAGTTGCTCCATGGTTTCTTTGATGGTATCTTTATGTTGTTGTTCCATTTGTGAGGGGTGATTTAATTGAAACTCAAGCACACAGTCTGTAAATCCACTTCCCCTGGCCAAGTCCACATGCCCCAAACTGCTGAAAGTGAAATGTCTGAGGCTACCACAGCTTCTCATGGGATTCTTCCCCCAATACACCTCCCATGCTAAGTATGCAATATGGCCAAAGAGTAAGTGACTGAGTGTGGGCAGTTCTTGTACTAAATAATGCTGAATCTTATTTTCAGTTTCATAAGATAAATGCATATAAGTAGAATGTCTAATCCTGATCTAACAGTCCTGTTTTGGAGACTGCTAGTTCAAGCCAATAGTTACGTAGTGGTAAAGCAGTGTCTTAATAGAATATTTTAATTTTATGTTTCACATTAGGTTCTACCAGCAGGGACAGAAAATCCACCCCAAGAGGCCAGCTTCCTACCCCCAAAAGCCTGCTTTTCTTTCTTGGCTCTTTGACTCAGTGGCAGATTTCTTGGGCTTACATCTCTCAGTAAGATGAGATATTTTCAGTCTAATTCTCAGGGTTCAAAACTTCATTTTTTTCTTTCTCTCTTAAGGATATGTTATCTTTGTGATCGAAACAAAATGAAGTCTTTATAGTCCAATGTAAAAATTTCTGTAAGCTTTTTATGTTTGGCTGAAACTAGTCTCTTTGAAAAATGGGCTATGATTTTTCTTTGCTGATTATACCAGAACTATCCATTTTGCCATAATCAGCTCTGGCAATGTTGAGAGAGCCATTTAAAATTAAAGTCAATTTTTCCTTCCTGAGCTTAATAGACACCTATTTACAAAAAGACAGAGAAAGGATCATTGCATTTCCAGGAAATAGGGACGATCATGAGACTGTGTAAATATGGTTCCAGGCAGTACTGTGACTAATAGAATTTTGTGCCATTCAGGAAATAAGAAAGCAACATGAGCAAGGTAAAGAGCAAATTAGCAATAGATTTCTTTTTAATAAAGTGTCCAAAGAATTAGGCAAGGAACATTAAGCCCCATAAGAAGAATGAAGAATAATTTGACCTGTTGAAATCAGTGGGAAATGGGCAAGGTTTCTATTTAAGCATCCAGCCTCTCCCTGTTATTACTAATGATTTCTAATACTTTTACATCCCTTTGCAATTTACATAGAGCTTTCCTCATTGGTGGCATCTTCCTTCTTACATTCTCCCCTGGTTCCCATGGGCTTTTACAAAATCCAATCTTTGAAATGCGTTTACTTAACTCCTTTCCAGTAGACAGCTTCAAATCCTTTATGGAACAAGACAGGGTCAAATTGAAAAAAAAAATCATTCAAACAGAGATAAGAATGACTGGTATTGTTTAATATGTGACCTTTCCAGAGGCATTTGTATTTTGCCAGAAGATAAGGGCTTGAGTTAAGCAGATGAATCTCCAATTCTGTAAGTCAGGCAGCAAGAGAGGTTTTTCTGAGGGAAGCGAGGCCATAGCACTTGGAAGTGTCCTTTTTGATATCCCCCTTCAGCAGTTTCATATTTAGGAAGCATTTTGCTTTCGGGCAAGGTATTTCTTTTTCTGGCTCTGCATAGTTGATAGCATACATGCCTTAGATTGGTTTAATTTAATTAAGTAGAGTCTAGATTTTCAAATTATCCAAAAATACAGAATCTTAGAATTTTAAGATTTTGGGAATCTCAGAGTAATTGTGGCTAAACCCCTTATTTTACAGATAAGAAAACTGAGGACAAGAAATCCTGAATCATCCTGGTTGGTTAGAACCACAAGGTCAAAATGCTTTAATAATCGAGGAAGCTGATAATATGAGAGCTAAACTTATAGTTGGCCAAGAAAGTCTCTTATGATGTATTGTTGTTATATAGACCTACAGGCCAGATGCAGTATGTTTTTGTTGTCATTGCTCCATAAATCTAACTGAACTATTAGGTTGGTGCAAAAGTAATTGCAGTTTTAGCATTGTAGAAATTTGCCATTTGATATTGGAATACATTCTGAAATAAATGTGGTTATGTTATACATCCTTTCAATGCACATTTCTCACTTTATGCTTTTTTGCTTATTACTTATTTAATGACTTATTACTTGCTATTTATTTTGTATTTATTTTAGACTATGGAAAGAATGTTAGACAAAAAACAAATTTGAGTGCTTTTCTTATTTGAGTTCAAAATGGGTCGTAAAGCAGCAAAGACAACTCGCAAAATCAACAATGCATTTGGCCCAGGAACTTCTATCAGACATACAGTGCAGGGGTGGTTCAAGAAGTTTTGCAAAGGAGACTAGAGCCTTGAAGATGAGGAGCACAGTGGCCGGCATCGGAAGTTGACAATGACCAATTGAGAGCCATCATCTGATCCTCTTACAACTACATGAGAAGTTGCTGAAAACTCAGTCTTGACCATTCTATCATTGGGCAATTGAAGCCAATTGGGAAAGTGAAAAAGCTTGATAAGTGGGTGCCTTATGAGCTGACCAAAAATTTAAAAAAATCATCATTTTGAAGTGTCATCTTCCATTATTGTATGCAACAACAACGGATCATTTCTGGATCAGATTGTGATGTGCAATGAAAAGTGGATTTTATATGACAACTGGGGCTGACCAGCTCAGTGGTTGGACTGAGAAGAAGCTCCAAAGCACTTCCCAAAGCCAAAGTTGCACCAAAAAAGATCATTGTCACTGTTTGGTGGTCTGCCACTGGTCTCATCCACTACAGCTTTCTGAATCCTGGCAAAACCGTTACATCTGAGAAGTATGCTCAGCAAATCAATGAGATGCACTGAAAACTGCAATGCCTGCAGCCGGCATTGGTCACCAGAAAGGGCCCAATTCTTCCCCACAACAACGCCTGACCACACGTTGCACAACCAATGCTTCAAAAGTTGAACGAATTGGGCTATGAAGTTTTGCCTCATCCACCATATTCACCTAACCTCTCGCCAACCCACTACCACTTCTTCAAGCATTGTGACAACTTTTTGCAGGGAAAATGCTTCCACCACCAGCAGGATACAGAAAATACTTTCGAAGAGTTTGTTGAATCCCAAAGTATGGATTTTTACACTACAGGAATAAACAAACTTATTTCTTGTTGGCAAAAATGTGTTGATTGTAGCAGTTCCTATTCTGATTAATAAAGATATGTTTGAGCCTAGTTACAGTGATTTAAAATTCATGGTCTGAAAAATGGCAATTACTTTTGCACCCACTTTGATACATCTGAGCATATTCCAGTGCCTATCAAGTTGTTATTTTCATCTAGTATAATCATTACTTTATAGCCCTAGATTAATTGTTATTACTTGCATTAATCTTTTATATTATAATTTTTTATCATATTTATGACACTTAATATGTAGCAGAATAGTAGAAAAGTGAACAGATTCTTTTTAATACTGGGGTCTTTCATCACATTGCCAAATATCTCCTTCCTTACAATACCGTATTATTGAGCTGCTGGACCTCTTGTTAGCTTTACACCATCATAGATTTTTGATGGAAGATCTTGAGAGATCATCTTGTCTAGCCACATCTTATTTTCAGATGAAACAGAGACCTGAAGAGCTAGATCCCTAATTTGTAGCAGAACCAGCATGAGAGCCTGATCTTCTGAATACATTCTAGGTCTTCGTCCGCCACACCATGAGGCCCTATTTTATAAGCTCAGAAGCCTGGTAGCTTCAGAAAGACACTTATCCCATATACTTCAAACGTAGGGAATGTTAACTAGCATGATTCCTTTGGAATAAACCAATTCTGGAAGAGGAGAGGAGACTTAGCAGTTCTCTTCCCAAGCTTCATGAGATCACTGGAAATGATCTCAGATGATATGTTAGTCTCCAAATGTTTGATTTGTCCTTTCAGCTCCCTTTTGTTTTGGTTGGCCTTACAAGGAAAGAAAATGCTTAGCTGAATGATAAAGCCAATACATTCTTATTGTCTGTTTGTTTTTTGTTTTCCTCAGTATTTCCATTTTGTGTTTAAAATTCAGAAGCTCATTTTAAAGAGCAAAAGGTTACATTCAAGATTAAGATCAAAGAATTCCTAAGAAAACTTGAACGAGAAATGGAGATCCTAGTCCTTGGAGTAACTCTTCTTTCTGAGAAATACTGATGATTCATGCTGGTTGTAGAAGTTTTTAATCTGCCGTGAAACTTCAGCATTCAAGATTCAAAGATTTCCTTGGCTGTATCTACCCTGAGTCATCCGAAGGAAAATTCAAACAAAACAAAACAAAACAGTCAAGTGTTTCGCTATTTTGGCTACATAATGACAGACATATAGCTGTTTGCAAATATCAGATGATATTTGCATTTTTTATAACCCAGATTTACAGTCACAGACCTAGTAGTATTCAAATCTGTATTATCATCAAGGAACAATTTGTTCCTGCCCGGACTATAATTGAAAATTTAAGCCACAAATTTTGATGATTGCTAGCTTAATGAATGAACATAGTTTAGTTGGATATGAAATAGCACAACTCACATAATCAAAAATTAGTTGAAAGGAAAATATCATGTAAAAGAAAGGACTGAAGCAATCCAGCTGCAACTTGTAATCAGAAGCTAGTACATTGTTGGTGTAATAAGGTGTATTTTAAATGTAAATGTTCATTACCCTCTGAGGGTATTGAGAGACAGCTGTGGTGGCTGAGGTTGCCTCTTGAGCACTGGATCCCAATTAAGGCAGTATAGCCTCAAACTCAGCAGTTCTTGATGGTGGTCTTCTGATTCCTCTGCCCCCTGACTGTGGTGGAGAGAGCAGCTGCCTTGGTGGGCCAGCTTGGAGGAGTTACTTTGAGAGTCATTTTTGGAGACTTGGTCTAGAACTTGCTCCTAAGGCTTTCTAACTATTTTGTGTTTAATGGCCTGTGTCAAATCTCTTTCTGTATATGAAAGCTGGGGCAGTTTTTGCTTTTTGCAACTGAACTCTAACTGATGCATAGCTATAAAGTTCAAGATCTGCATCTTGTGAGGACCACAGGATGCTTGCACTTATGGCAGAAGGCAAAGGGCAGCCTGTGAGTGCAGAGATCACATGACGAGGCAGGAAGCAAGAAAGAGTGGGGGAGGTGGCAGGCTATATTTTAACAACCAGCTTTCATGGGAACTAATAGAGCTAAGAGCTCACCACTGAGGGAGGGTATTAATCTATTCATGAGGGATCTGCCCCATGGCCCAGGCACCTCCCAATAGGCCTTACCTCCAACATTGGGGATCAAATTTCAACATGAGGATTGGAAGGGCCAAACATCAAAACCTGTGTCTACCTGACCATAGGCTCCAAGCACCTGACCACAGCTCAGATGATCTCCCTTCTTTGTCGAGCCTAAAAATGAATCTCATTGAAATTTAAATCAGATTCCTCCACATAATTTTTTTTTCAAGTAATTTTTTTAAACTTAACAATATTCCAGTCCCTCTGGCCAGGATGTTCAGTTACTAAAGAAAAAATTGGACTCACAACAATCTTTCCAGGGAAACAATAGTCTCTTGGGTAAATGCCAACATACTTCAAAGTCTGATAAGGCCTATTTAAATCAAGAAATAGCTTGAAGAAATAATTGTTCTTTGATACAAAAATAATAATGCCCTGAATTTTATTATTATCTTTGGAGTGAGAAATAGCAAAAATGACTGTTAGGTCTATCCATTTATTAGAGAAAACATTGTATATTTTCAAAAACAATAGATCAAAATAGTACTATTGAGCTGCAAAATTCCACATTCTTTTTTTCTTACTAATCATGTCTCTCACATTTTTAAGATTGCATCTCTAAGACTTAATAAAATATTATCATTCTTCTAATATCTGGAAATTAATAATGTAGAGGAAGATATTAGATTTCCAGAGGAAATTTTTACAAAGATGTGCAGAAATGCACAATGAATATAAAATATTTTCTACCCTTTTATATCTTGTAAGCTTTTTTAGTCTATAAAAGTTCTCAAATTAAAATATTATCATTATGAGAAGGGAGGATTTCTGAAAAGTTTTGGAGTTGCCATTTTTATCACTAGTTGGGCTTGTTGGAAGAAAAGTGGGATCTGAACATTTTTGAGGCCAAAATTACCCTCATATTCCTAGAGTAGAAATGTGAACAAATTGGGTTCAAATTTCAGCCTTGTTATTCTGAACTTTAGTGTGACTTTTGACATGTTATCTAACTTCAAGTGTTAGTTTCCTAGTCTGTAAAAATGAGAGAAAATAACCCCTACTTTGTGAGATGTTACAAGGGTTAAGTGATGTAATATTAATTTCTTTCCTCCCATTTTGAATCTCTGCGGCTCTGGAGCTAAAAAAAGAAAAGAGAAGAAAAAAGACAATAATAGCAACAAGTCATATATACCAAAATAATCTAGAATAATGGAAAATCGTGGTACAAATTGTCAGAAAACTTGGAAGTGAACTTGGAAATCTGCCTCAATCTTGTTGTGTGACTTGGAGCAATTTTCTTAATTTTACTTTTGAAAAGAACAAATTTTACTTTTGTAAAAAGGAAATGAAATAGTTGACTGTCCTAATTTTGACAAAAATTCATTGTTTCAAGAATATAAAACAACCCTTAAAATTTACAAAAATTTTACACTTTTACTCATACCCTGAAAACTATAAAATATACTTTTTAACCATCCATATTTCCTGTCCTCTCTTTATTTGTATTGTTAAGTGAAATTTTTCCAGCAAATGAGTCAGTTGAGATGGAAATGTTTATTTATCTGATGTAATGTGTCAATGATGCTTTTAAAAAGTGTTTCCAGTATGCTTTGACATTAAGTAACATCAATAAACAACAAATGCTCTGACAAAAATACTAGTGGGGAATCACAGCTACTCCTCCCCTTCCTCCAAGGGGCTATAGTTTGATTTTGCGTTTCCTTTTCCTTAACAAAAGTGCTATTTGACATATATTTTGTGCTTAGTTCCACGAATCAAACATATTTTTGTTTTGGGAATCTGGGGAGAATCTCACAGCTTGTTTGAGGCCAGTACAATGGACCACTGGATGCAAACACCTGCAAGGTACTTCCTGGAAGGGGCTGTGGACCCAGCTCAAGAAGTGAGTCCCTAAGAATAGAGTCCAATTCAGCAGAGAAACCACGGACAGAAGAACAAAGTAGCATGGTAGAGAGACACAGAACCCCATCAGACTGGAAACCAAAATGGAAATGTCATAGAGAGAGTGGGGATGTCAGGGAAATGAAGTAGAATGAGACTGTGTGAGGAAGCTGTGACCAGGACAAAGGCCAGGCAAAGGGCCATGTCAAGAGCCTGTGGTCCTGTTGTGATGGCAAATATTATATGTCAACCTGGCTAGGCTATAGCACCCAGTTATTAATCAAACACTAATCTAGGTATTGCTATGAAGGTATTTTGTAGAGGTGATAAACTTTTATAATCAGTTGCCTTTAAGTGAGACAGATTACCCTCCATAATGTGGGTGGATCTCATCCAATCAGTTGAGTAACTAAACACCACAAATCAAGGTTTCCTAGAGAAGAAGGGATTCTGCATCAAGGTTGTAACATGGAAATGCCACTTGAGTTTCTAGCCTTCTGGTCTCTCTATGGATTTCAGATTCAAGACTGCAACATCAACTCTTGCCTGAACATCCAGCTGGCTGGTCTGCTCTGTAGATTTCAGATTTGCCAGACCCCACAATCACATGAGCCAAATCCTTAAAATCTCTCTTTTCTCTCTTCTAGATTTTTATTCTCTCTCTCCCCCCAATCTCATTCCCTATCCTCCTCTCCTCCACCCTCCCACTATCTCCCTCTCCTACTGGTTCTGTTCCTCTTGGGAACCTTGACTGATATACCTCTCTTGGCATTTATCTTTTCCAATGCAAGATTGGGAAGAGTGCTGCAGTGTAGAGTCATGCTTAAAGCTGAAACAACCCGGTCAAAAAGTGCCTCCTACAGAAAATTGGAAATGGTTATTCTTTCCTTCATCCAGCACTTCCTGAGTACCTGCTACCTTCCAGGCACCATATTAGCTACTAGACATAGGTTGGATTCCTCCAGAAAGCAGACACTGAAATAAGATTTTGAGTATGAAGAGTATATAGGAGGGAACACTGGTAGGGGAATAGGGAGGCGAGACAGAGAAGGGAAAGAAAACACAACAAGACATATTAATAAGCAGGGTACAGCTTTGGGCCACTGCATTCAATGTCACTGGGACTTCTGGGAGATTGTATGCCATGGAGCATGTAGCTGCATGATCAGAGTGTGCTGAAAACCAAAGATAAAAATGGTGCATTAATTTTCTGGATGTTGCATTATTCAAAACATTTTTATACTACAATAAACACATATTTTGGTGTACATACCATCTCACAAATTTTTAAGATAAAGCGTGAGAACTCAAGGAAATTTTGAGCTAAGAACTATTGTTCTAATGCAGTCTTTGCCTTTTCCACTTTCTCTTCTTCTTTGTATCAGACATTTAGTTCAGTTTCCCATTTGAAAGGCTTCTCCTTGCTGAGACGTCCACTTTGTTCCAGGACCCATGGCTTTGCACCTTCCACTACACAGAGCTTGTTTCAGGCTCAAGTCTTGGTAACAGATTCTTGAACTCTGCCCCAGGACCCTTTCCTGATGAGTATCTGCAGTAGGCCCACCAGTTATGCACTAGAGTTCCATGCTTTGCCTGCACATTGGCTCTGCTCCCAGATTACTGGGCCTCTGACATTTCTAGGCCGTAACTTGATCCTAATTTCCCTTTGTGTCCATGTGGACAACTTACTAACTTCCATAATGGATAGAGCCAGGACCACCTGAAATCTTCAATTTGATTTCAAGTACCAACATTACAGCTGTCCTCTTCTCATATATATGTTTGTCTCATACATGCTGCTATATCTTCAACAAAACTGGAAGAGCCAGGTGTGGTGGCTCATGCCTGTACTCTTAGCACTCTGCAAGGCCAAAGCAGAGGACTGCTTGAGCTCAGGATTTTTGAGGTTGCAGTGAGCTATGATGATGCCACTGCATTCTAGCCCAGGTGACAGAGTGAGACTCTGTCTCACCAAAAAAAAAAAAAAAAAAAAAAAAGAGAGAACCGGAAGAAAAAAAAGATGGCAGAAGGCATGAAAGTTTCCTAGGAAGCAATGGAGGAAAGACCATACAAAACAAGAAAGAACCATAAAAAAGGAAACACCCTGGAGTAGAAATGTATGAGTGTGTGTGTTAGATGTAGTTTGGAGGAGGTGAGAAAGCAGACTTGTGATCAGAGAATTGACGAGAAAATGAGTCAGTGGATCCTGCTCTACTGTTACCTGAAACCTAGAGAAAGAGCCCAGAGAAACTAGGACATCACTTTTTATTAATATCTATAAACCTCTTTTGCCCCAAGCAGCATGGATTGCATTAGAGAATAGGCTATTTCCAATGTTCATTTCTTTCGTATAATCAAACAGAGGGAATAATCTCAAATTCCAGTAGAGTAGCCTCCAGATACAGACAGGCCTTAGTTAAAAGTATTTTACCAGCAAGCTTCTTTTTTTCACAAGTCATCAATTTTTGTCTTTTTTACAATAACATTTTCAAATGTCCCACTCTTATCATGTAATTCTGTACTCATACACCTTATTTTGCAACGGGTTAACTTTATTGGTTTTCAGCATTTAAAATGTCACCATGATACTATGAAAATGCTTTATAGATAAGTACTAGAATTTGGATTCTGAGTTTAAACTGTGCATAACTAACTCTGTGTGAATTGTAAATAATCTGGATATTGTCTAACTTTAAGTAATTTAATTTATTTGTGGCCCATATATCAGTCAAGGATGCTCATTCACAAGTGTTCATATCACAGTATCACTTTCACATGGAAGTCATTTTAGACAATATAGCAGAACTAATAAGGCTTTCGTCTCCTCTTTCATCTCCCTCCCGGGATTGAGGATAAATACCAGATCATTTCTCTCCAGACTCTCTTGTAACTAGAGGTGGTCATGTGACATGGCTTTGGGCAATAAGATGTATAGGGAAGACTTCTTGAGAGCTTCTTGGAAAAATATCCTTTCTTTCAAAAAAGAAAGACATACACAGCCATCAAAAACTTATAATTTTGTGCCCTTCCTTCCTGCCGTTCAAGGCAGCAGTAGGAGCAAGTGATAATTGGAACTGCAGCAGTAATCTTGAGACTGAAGCAGCGAGCCAGAGGGGGAAAGCCAATGTGTTGAGGATGATAGAATAGAAAAGAAGGAAAGAGCCTAGATTCTTGAGGACATTGTTGAGACACTGAACCAACCTTAGGATTCTCCTCCAGACTTGTTGGTAATAATAAATATCTTCTAATTTAAACCACTGCTAGTTGGGTTTTCTCCTATAAGTTTTATATTTGGCAAACAGTCAACACAGTCCCTGAGATTACTCATGGAGCCCATCCTCCCCTTCACATGTGATTGCCTGGAGCCAGAGGCAAGAAGGATGGAAACGTGGAGGATAGCATAGTTTGACACAAAGCCTGGACTCAGAAACAAGGTATGACCTCCACTGTAAAGAAAGGCAGGAGGCAGATTCAGAGGGGCTTTCTTGCATGAGGGGCATTGTGAACCTTGGGGTTTAAACACCTTTGGTAATTGCTGCTTTGGTAGCACCAAGAAACAGAACCCTGGACAGTGGCTTGAGGGCAGCAGGCATCACCAAGACAGGCAGAGCAGATCACGAGCAGACTTTCTCCTGAGCACACATGTGTCACTTCCTGAGGACTCACAGGAGTAACGGGAAGATATGAAGAAGAGGGCCCTGAGGTCTAACTCTCCAGTGACAGGTAATTAACATCACTATGCCCTCATTTGTTCTCAAAGACTGTGAGGCCACTGTGAAACACACTGCACATGCAATAATTTTTATTTATCCTAAATAGATTCCTGACAACATACAGTTCAATTTATTCTGCAGATACAGCATGCTAAAAGCAGTGTCTCCTAAAACAACTGAAAATATTTTTCACTGTGTATGGCAGAGCTTATATAAGCCACAATTATGCAAATAAATTAAGGATCTGTTCCAATGTATCCCTGAAGTGTGCCACAATTTTGTGTTAGGCTGGCAGCCTGTTTTTGATGTGGTCCACATCCTTGCCATATAATGCCACTAGTCAGTGGTTTTCAAATGCATCCTCTGCCTCTCCCCAGTGAAATCCAACACAACATTAGAGCTAAAATAGATCAAAGCACAGCAGGTCTGAGAAACGCAGGTTGGGCCTAGAGCCCGACACATGTTGACCCCAAAGTATCTCTGTTCTAAATTTGAGAGAATTTTGAGAACACTTCCCTCTGTATCTATTTTACTTTTATCCCTGTTTATATAGTTCTAACCCCTCAGATAAAATTGACCCCTCTTGCTGTTCGTCTGTTAGGCTGGGTCATGTTTTACTCTGAAATGTCTAGAATAGAGGGTTTTCCCAATCTCTACCCACCTTTGGTACAGTAAGGATTTCTAAGGCAAAGTTACCCTTGTGGGATGGAGATGGGAATGTGCACCTTTAATTTCTTATGGGACAATGACTTTAAAGCAATAAAATTTCCAGACATACAGGTGGGAGACCAAAGGAATCTGTCTACCATTACAATGCTTTGTATACTGGCCTCGTCATTCCTTTGAGACTGAGAATTTCTTGAGAGGAAGGACCACTTACTCATTTTTGCATTCCTTGCCATTTCTATCCTAGAGCAGGTGTTCTGAAAAGTTTTGTTAAATTGAATTGGAAAAAGAGAGTACAGGGCATTCTAGAATTGAACTACACTCTAAAACACCTGCTTCTATGTATGTAAAAACCAATTTTAAAATAGTAGTATTAAGTGTTTTTTTTTTTGCTTGGATATACTTTCAGAATCAAATCTAAACTTCTTAATTGGTACTTTAAGACTACAATTGTTCTCTCCTTTAAAAAAATTATTTGAAGTTTCTACTTGTGTGAGGTATTATGCAGGGCACTTTCATATATGTTGCTATGTTTATTTAGCTACTTTCCATGCCCTTATCAATAGAACTGATTAATTACTTAATCATTACTGAATAGGTGATTAATTACTTAATCATCTCTGCTTCAATATTTCATTTATTAATATTTTAATACTTGGTACATTGTTCCTCACAATATCCCACCAGGTGGGTATTTTACTCTCTTGTTACAGATGAGAAAGCTGAAACTCTGATGGGGAAAGAGACTCATGCAATTCCTAGGGTACATACTCGAAAGGAAGCTAGAATGTCCTCTGGACTCCAGGCACCATGCTTTCTCTTTTTCCACAGCTTCGTCTATTATTTTCTCCTCTATGTTCTATAACCCTTAAGTATCTTTATCTCTTTAGTTACTAATCACTCCACCCCTTTCACTCTCAAAGGAAGTCACCATTTGCAAATTGACCAAGCAGTTGTCATATAAAAAATAAATAGAAAAAGGAAGTCACCGTAATTTTTCTTTTTTTATTCAAAGTGAGGTTTGTGGTAGAGATTCATGGATGGGTGGGGTGTTGGGATGAAGGGAATACAGAGAGTTGGAGAGATCCACTCATCTGCTGGTCTGAGAAGTTCTGAGTTGTAAGAATGTTTTGTAGAGAAATTACATGTTTTATAGAGTTTGCCATTAAATGCTTTTAAGTGCTTTGTTTCTTTCCTGACTGCCTCTTTCTAAAGTTGTTTTAATAAACACACTTGACTGAATGGGTTATTTAAAATTTGTACTTATCATCACAGTATTCTGGATGGTGGTGTTACAAATGTTAAGAGTGTTGTGCATAGATGTCAGGAGTCCAGTCCCTTTAAATTCCTATTGTTTACCTGCATTAGTCCTTGGCTATTCAGAATGTAATCTTTGGATCACTGGCATCACAATCTCATGGGTCTTGTGAGAAATGAAGTTTACCAGGTCCCTCCAGAGACCTATTGAATCAGAACCTTCATTTGATTTACAAGGTCTCTTGCGGTTCCTAAGCACATTAAAGTTTAACGTAGTTCATCTAGAGTAGCTTTTGCAGCAATCTTGGCCTGTTTTCCTGGAATCCTACTTTTTCTTTGCTTAAAATATATGCATACACACATTTGAAATTAATTCTTGATTATTTTGGTGAGGTTATTCTAACATGTGTATTATTCATTAGACCCTTTCCCGGTTGCCACTGGACTTTGGGAATGCCACTCAATTATTTAAATCAGTTACCTCTAATTCTCCCAAAATCTTTTGTATATTTCTTTGAAGGCAAGAACCATATTTTATTTAAACCTTTGTGTCTACACAGTTCCTCGTATGCAAATGCTCAGTAAGTTGAAAGCTGGATGAATTATGAGTAACTGATGGAATCAATGAATACATGGAAAAGGAGGAATCTAGACAGTAAATTCCTTGAAGACTGGGACAATGTCTTATTCATTCTTGAATTGCTAATCATTTGCAGAAAAGCTATCAATAATACTTCGTGGTTAATTTGTAGTTGTTAGATGAGAAGAGACTGCCTGTTTAGTTCTTTCTATAAGACTCCAGGAAATAAAAACGGAAGACAATGAAATAAAATAGACTGCTATGAACACAGTGCTAGGCACTTTCACCATTTTTACCGTAGCTGAGGTAAAACATAACAACATCCCGTGAACTTGGTATTATTTTACAGAGGTGGAAACTGAGTTCTGAAATTTAAGCACCTCGTCGATGTTAACACAGTTAGTGTCAGAGCCTGACAATTCTTGGGCGTAATTTGCCGTGTTATATCAACTTGCGCGCAGCTCTGTTTCTGCAAAGATTGAGAGGTGGAAGAAGAACGATCCTTTACGCAGTAAAATACACAATTCTCTGGGTTTCCTTTGTGCATCTGAGGCTCTGTGGCTCTGGAAGAAAGAGCTTCAGTTTTCGCCTTTCAATCGTAGACAAAGCAGGAACACTGGAATGAAAAGCTACCTCCCCGCCCGGGTCATTTTCCGCCGGCGGAACACAGGTGCTGGGGCCTTCAAGCGCGGAGGGGACCAGAGAGGAACGGACACACGGCTCGGCAGTTGCCTGGTAACGCCCGCTGGAGAAGTCCCAGCATAATAAGGTCCCGCAGAAGTGTCACTGGCTCTTAGTGGGACCTGGCAGCCCGTTCTTTCCGCGCCGGCGGCCTGTCCCCGCGGCTCGGCGGGTTAGGGCAGGGGAAATGTTGCAGGAGGAGTCGGATATCTCTCTCATTATTGCCCAGATAGTCCAAAAGCTCAAGGGCTCCAATTTGTACGCTCAGCTGGAACGGCAGGCCTGGGTAAGTGAGGCCGGGTGGGAAGGGATGGAGACGGGCGGTGCCGCGGTGAGGTCTCGTCTCCTTCTGCACCCTACTAACCCAAGGCAGAGCTAGCCTCTGATGTCTACAGCTCCACTGTGGTTCGCAAAAACAAAACAAAACAAAACAAAACAAAAAAACTAGAGTCCTCTGGTGCAAGCAATGCTTGCTCAGCCCCAGGCGTAGGAAATAGATTTTTAAAGAAGAGTGGGGCGCATCACACCTTTCTTCAGGCCAGAGAAACGCTGAATTTCCTCATTCATTTATCTATTCTTGTGGTCATAGATATAAGAATCTGATTTTTTAAGCAGCTGGACTTACTGAAGGTAGCTTGGACCACGCCTTCCCTCACTTTTTCCATCTTGTGGGTGAGTGGACTTGGTCCCCAGGTATCTTTCTGCTTTCGCGTCAACGTATCATTTTCTTGCACTTTACCCTCCCTGCAATGATTACTTTTCTATTCACTTACCTAGCATTTTTTGGGTATTTTATAATGTGCTAGGCACTGAGGATGTACAGATTGATCAAGAGACCTTTGCCTTTTTTGTGAATTTTTGTGAATGTCGTATAAATGGAATCATAAGTATGTAAACTTCTGTGCCTCCTTTCTGTCATTTAACATAATGCTTTTGAGCTTCCATCCATGTTGTTGGCATTTCAGTAGATCTGTTCCTTTTTTATTGCTGAGTAATATTTCATTGTTTGAATATATTATGGTTTGTTTATCCTTAATTGTGTGAAGGACAGTTGGGTTGTTTTCTGGTTTTAGAGATTATGAGTAAAGCTGATATATACATTCTGGTATAGGTTTTTTGCTTGGATATTTGTTTTCTTATTTTCTTGGATAAATATCTAGGATTGGAATTGCTGAGTTATATGGTAAGTATAATGTTTAATGCTATAAGAAACTGCCAAACTTTTCCAAAGTGGCTGTACCGTTTTACATTCTCACCAGCAATTATGAGACTTCCAATTGTTCTGCATCCTTGATAGCACTTGATGTTGCCAGTTTTTAATTTATTTTTATTAATTAATTACACACCTATAGTAGGAGCATAATGTTATCTCATTGTAGCTTTAATTGCATTTCCCTAATGACTAATGATATTAAGCATTTTCTCATGTGCATTGTCTCATCTTCTTTGATGAAGTAGTCTGTTCAAATCTTTTGCCCATTTAAAAAATGTGTTGTTGGTATTTTTATTGTTAAGTTGTAAGGATTTTTTATATATGTCTTTTTTTTTTTTTTTTGAGACAGAGTCTCACTCTGTTGCCTGTGCTAGAGTGCCGTGGCATCAGCCTAGCTCACAGCAACCTCAAACTCCTGGGCTCAAGCCATCCTTCTGCCTCAGCCTCCCAGGTAGCTGGGACTACAGGCATGCACCACCATGCCCGGCTAATTTTTTCTATATATTTTTAGTTGGCCAATTAATTTCTTTTTATTTTTTTAGTAGAGACGGGGGTCTCGCTCTTGCTCAGGCTGGTTTCGAACTCCTGACCTTGAGCAATCCTCCTACCTTGGCCTCCCAGAGTGCTAGGATTACAGGCGTGAGCCACCACTCCTGGCCATATTTTTTTGATTAATCTGGTTACAGAACCGTCAATTTTATTAATATTTTCAAAGAACTAGCTCTTGGTTTCATTGTTTTTCTGTTTTCAGTCTCTGATTTTTACCATTATTATTATTTTTTTGCTTGCTTTGGATTTAACTTGCATTTTTCCAGTCATTTAGGTACAAATTTAAATTATTGATTTGAGAACTTCATTCTCTTCTAATGCTATAATGCTATAAATTTTCCTCTATATACTGCTTTATCTGGGTTTCATGAATTATGATATATTGTATTATCATTTTCACTCAATTCAAAAATTTGTAAAAATTCTCCTGTGACTTTAACCTATGGGTTGTTTAGAAATGCATTGTTTGCTGATGGCTTTCTTTGATTGATTTCTAGTTTAATTCTATTATGGTCAAGAACATAGGAGGGTACAGTGGCTCACCTGTAATCCTAACACTTTGGGAGGCTGAGGTGAGATTATTGTTTGAGGCCAGGAGTTTGAGACCACCCTGGGCAACATAGTGAGACCTCATCTCTAAAAAAAAAATTGAAAAAAATTAGCTGAGCACGGTGGCATGCTGTAGTCCTAGCTACTTGGGAGGCTGAGGCAGGAGGATCACTTGAGCCCATGATTTGAGGATTGTAGTGAGCTATAATGATGCCACTGTACTCTATCTAGCCCAGGCAACAGAAGGAGAGACCTTGTCTCAAAAAAAAAAAAGACATAATATGTATGATTTTAGTTCTTTTAAATTTGTTGATGTTTCTTTTATGACCCACAATAAGTTCTACCTTGTTGAATGTTCCATGTGCACTTGAAAAGTGTGCTTATTCTGCTGTTTCTGTTCTATACATGTCAATTAGGTCAAGTAGATTGGTAATTTTGTTCAAGTATTCTATATCTACTGAGTGGGGGGCTTCAGTCAATACAGTCAAGGGTCAAGTATGGGTTTTGTTGTTGTTGTCATTGTCTTCAGAGTACCCAGAGGGAGATCTCTCTTGTCCCTCCCACAGCAGTAGTCTGTTGTTTGTTAGTCAGCCCTAGGCTCACAGTAGGGCTCTATTCTTCTGTCTCAGTCCATGTGCCTTGTCCTTTGGAGTGCATTTTTCTCACCTTTGGATGTTCCTTCCCCTTCCTCATTTGGCAACTCAGCTCTGCCTAGTGTCCATAGCAAGTATTGGGTGAAAGAGACCTACTTGGTCCTTTCCCTAGTGCCAATTTACCTTTGCTTTGTATTGGTGTAGGATCCTGGCCCAAGAGAGTTTTCTTACCTTCCTGTGAAGCAGAGGGCTTTTGCATCTATCCCACCCCCAGAAGCAACAAATTATTGCTTTGTCATAAGAATGGGAGGGTTTCTGAACCTTCCTTCAGTGGTTAAGGCCTTTGCCTGAAATGAGAGGAGAATTTGGCTAAAGTAGCCAATTTTAAGCTTGCCCTGTAGTGGCAACCTTCTTGCACAGCTATGCCACAAAAAGATGCTCTCTGCAGCTTCCCGCTCTGCTCCCAATCTTTTCTGTGGATACCTGGTGTAGACCCATGGAAAAGAGCATGCAAATGAGTGTGAATTCTTTTTGTGTTTTGGGTTCCCAGCTATTCCAAACTGACATGCAAGCCCATACATAGTCTATAATAGTTAACATTTTAGTTGATTTCTTCTTACCCTCTTGTATGTTATCCTTCTTTTTCTCCTGTGCTCTTCCAAAGATAAAGTAGTTTAGAATCTGACTTTGAAGAGTATACAGTTTTTTCTTGTTTGTAGGCTAGGAATCACATTCTCTTGTGGTGGCTTTCTGTGGTAGACTTAGCAGAACTCTCATAAGTGTTTAAGGATTGCTACTATGTCATGAGAAAGACTGGTATATAATTTGTCTCCTTTTTTTTTTTTACTGTAATTTGCATTTATTGTATGTTGCATCTGTTCCCGTGCCATAGGGTTTTGTTTCTTCAGTGTCTTTTGGGGTATCTTTTTCTTCTGTGCAACCTCCTCTTCTGGTTTTAGAACAATTTGTTTCTTTTCAGTGAGGATCATCTCGAAGTGGCAGGGGGAGCTCATGTATGGGTTAATCCAACCATGAGATCTGTAAATTCGGTGCCGAATCCGACCGTGAGCTCTGTAAGTTCAGTGCCGCATTTTGGGTGCTTTGTTCACCTGGATATGCTCAATGACCACAGAATCTACATCTAAACCCTTAAGTTCAGCATTACTCTCTTCATTTTTAAGCAAGTGCAGCAAAATTCAGTACTTTCTTTTGGCCACTGACCCTGTGTCCAGCCCCACTGTTTCACCTGGGCACACCTACCAACTCCACCATCGTAATGTTGGAATGGTACATGTTATTTCTTTAAAGAGACATCTTTTGGATACTTGGTGGCTTTTCGTATATGCTTACCCCTGATGGCCTGGGCAGTTTCACGAGTGTGCTAAAGTGAACATGAAGATTTGAACCTCTGGACTTGTATGATTTTGTGGGGTTTCTAATAGTGAACCATTTTCACAGATCACCTCAGGCTGCTTAGGGGCAGAGCTAATTTTCCTTTCTTGTAGTGTCTTTATCAAGTTTTATATCAAGGTTATTTTGGCCTCATAAAATGAGTATAGAAAAAATTTTCTATTTGCTGCAAGAGTGTTATGAGATTTGTTATTTTTTAAATGTTCAGAAGAATTCTCTAATGAAGCCTATGTCTGGGGTTTTTGATTTGGGGAGATTTTTTTTTTTTTTGAGACAGAGTTTCACTCTGTTGCCCAGGCTGTAGAGAGCCGTGGCATCAGCCCAGCTCACAGCAACCTCAAACTCCTGGGCTCAAGCAATCCTTCTTCTGCCACAGCCTCCCGAGTAGCTGGAACTATAGGCATATGCCACCATGCCTGGCTAATTTCTTCTATTTTTGGTAGAGATGGGGTCTCGCTCTTGCTCAAGCTGGTCTCGAACTCCTGAGCTCAAACGATCC
>CAUYRT010049955.1:0-61725 GCA_963574885.1 Lepilemur ruficaudatus
TAATATTTAACAGAGGCGCTGAGATCTCGTAGGGGCTTTACGAATACAGTTCCGCAAATTGCTAATTTTAAAGTGGACGCTTGCCAGCGACGCCTCTCCCTCGCTGCCCTTGCCCTAGCACTCCCCAGTCCCGGCACTCGCGGCCTCCAGGTCTCGCCAAGCCCCTCCCACTCCCCCCGCCCTCCGACGCCACGCCCCAGCACTTCTACGCATGCGTCTGCCGGAGCGGCGCAGGCCCAGTGGTCCAGTGGCGCCCCGAGGCCACCCCGCCCCGCCCCGCCCCGCCCCGCCCCCTCCCACCCGGCCCGGAGCCAGGCTCCGCCCCGCCCCGGCTCCGCCCCCGCTGGGCCACGCCCCCATCGCGCGCCGGGTTCTACCCAAGCCGGAACCCGCCCCCGACGCCGGCTCCGCCCACGCTTCTCGCGGCCGCTTTCCCTCAACTGCGCAGGATGGGAGGTGAGGCCCGGTCCCACCGGCGTGGGCGTCGCGCCTTCACCTGGCCCTAGGTCTGGCCCCCTCCCTAGTGGCTTCGCTGTTTTCCCGCCTCCTGTCCGCGGCCGGCCCCTGTGGAAATCCGGCGAGCCAGTTCTCCCGACTGCCGGCTGGGCAGCGCCAGGCTCACCCAGTCCCCGACCCACGCGAAGCGCGGCAGCAGGAGCGTACAAGGCGTTTTATTAAATGGGAGGGAGCAGGGCGGGAGAGCAAGCCCGACGCCCCTTCACTCTGCGTAGGTGGTGTCGTCATTGCTGTCACTGAAGGCGGAGGAGGAGAGCTCCTCGCGGGGCGTGCAGACCGGGCACTGCTGCCGCATGTCGTCCCAGCACGACAGGCAGTACACGGCCTCGCAGTCCAGCGTCGGGCACACGTAGGACTCGGGCGTCTCGGGTGCCTGGCACACCACGCAGCGCCGGCGCAGCCAGGGGCGCAGGAGCGGGCAGTGGCGGTACAGGATGTCCACCAGGTGGTGGCGCTGTTGGGAGGTGGGGGTTAGAGCCAGTTTGGGAGCGAGGGGCGAAAGAAGGGTTTGAGAAGGGAACTGGATAGCGCTTCTTGTCTGAAGTCAGGAGACCTGACAGTGCCCACATGGTCGAGGCTGGGTTGGGCAAAGAAGACCTCTGGAGGGCCAGTGTGCTAGGGAACTGGGTTCTGGAGAGCTTTCCTGCCCCACTCCGTGATGGAGAGTGGGAGGATGCAGCCTCCAGGCTCTCTCCAGTGGATATCAGCAACAACTATCTTTTGCAGTTCTCACGTGAGGCTGAGAAGTGAGTAGGCCAGATAGACTGTCACTATTGTTATCCCCACTTTACAGACAAGAAAGATAAATCTCAGAAAGGTGAAGTGACTTTCCCAATCAAACCTGGCTGGACCCACATGTGCTGATTCCAAATCACAAGCCCAGTTCATTATTCTCTCCCCTCCCCCATACACTGTCTCCGCACAATAGCCAGGAATAATTCTTCACAGGCCACCTTATTAGGTCACTCTTTGTTCAAGAAGCTCCAGGGGCCCCCCTCCCTGCCTGCCAGGCAGAACTCCTGGGTTTGGCCTTCAGAGCCTTCCATAATCTGGTCCCTCTCTAGCCTCTGCTCCACTTTTCCCCTTCCTGAATACTGTCTCTTGTGTGCCAGTTTCTCTGTAGACTAGGCCTGTCACTTGGCAGTCCCTTTGGACCCTGAGTCTTTGCACGTTCTGTGCCCTCAGCTTGTAATGACTGTCCCTCACATTTCCATCTGTACACTCAAATCCAGCTTACTTCAGGACCCTGTCAAGGAATCCCAGTAAGTTCTTTTTTGTTGTTCGTTTTTCCATAACACATTCATCTGGCCATCCCTGTTGTGTGTCATGGGGGCTGGGAGGGTCTAGGCACTGGAAGAAAAGTTAAGCAAACACAGTCTTGCTATTATGAAGTTCATGTAAGAATGGCTGCTACTCATTGGTTATAGTATCAGGCCCTATACTAGGATACTGTAAGTAATTCAATTACTGTAAGTAATTCAATCGATAATCATATAAGGCAGACAGTATTATTATCATCATCTCTTTTTCAGGTGAGAAAACTGGTCACTTGTCCAGGGTCACATGATGACAGCAAACATGTGTCTAGAACTTGCTGCATGCCAGCACCATGAGACTAAAACTCATTTAATCCTTACAATTTGACAGAGTAGTTAATGCCATTTTACAGAAGACAAAAGCTAAGACAGAGCAGTCAAATAATGTGCTCAAGATCACATAGTTGTCATGGTAATAAGGGGAGGAACCAGGATTCAAACCCAGGCCCTCCGGCAGGAGAGCCCCACACCTGACCCGCACTCTGTACTCATCTCTAGTACAGCTCCCTGATCTCCAGGAGCCGTATAACTGGTCCCCTTAGCATGTGTTGCATCAGAACTCACCAAGTTCAAGTAGGCCTGGGACCACTGGTAGGTGCAGGCTGGACTGAAGGATCTGCCCCTTCCCCCACAGTTCTGAGACCCAGCCAGGAGCTGGCAGGACCATGCAGGCCTGGACTTACCGGAGCCCCCTGCTGTCGTGCCCGCCTTATGATGGCAGCCCTCCTCAATTTGGTGAAGGCTGCTCTCTTTTTCAATAGCTCATTGTAAAAGAACAGGATTCGTTTCTTCTCTCTCTGGGGGCAGGAAGGGGAGGAGGAAAGCATCCCCCAAAGATGGAGTTGGTGGGGAGCTGGTGTAGTGTGTGTATGTATGCGTGTGCATGCAGGTATGTAGGGGTGGAGAGGTCTAGGGAAGGGCATACCTTGGGGAAGTAGAAGGCTGCGATGACCCTCCGGAGCCGGTAGCCAAAAGCCTGTAACAGGCAGAGACACAGTAGCAGGCCAGTCGGTAGTGCAGCTCTCCAATAGGCCCTGGCATCCAGGCCCACAGGCTGGGGCAAGCAGGCTGGGGGAGAGGGCAGACCATCAGGGGTCTGGTCAGGGTTAGCCTAGGGACAGAGCAGCACTGGGTTGAACCCCGCTATCCCACTGGGAAGTGCATGTTAGGCCTCTGATCCCTGCTGTCCTCCTGCCTGCCCCTCACCCTGCAAAACTGCACTGTCAGTACTGTAGCCACGAGGCTCATGAGGCTGTTTGCTCAATGTGGCACAGCTCTTGAAAATTACCACCATGGCAGAAAGTTCTCTTGGGCAGTGCTCCTCCAGAGGGCTGGGACCCTCTGGCCCCAAGACCCCAGTCTCCAGACTCCTTCAGCTCAAGCCCGTCATCCCACTTCTTCAAGCCTGCCCAAGTGTGCCATGTTCTGATTCCCCAACTGAAGCGTGCCTACCCCCATCTCTCCACACCCAAGGCCCACTCTTTACCTAGGAATCTTTTGATCTTTGTCCCCAGCCCTCAATTTCTCTAAACCAAACTTTCAACCTCGCTTACGCATGTTGTTTGATTTCATCACTGTCTCTGAGGAGGTGTTCAGGGCTCCGATGGTTTTCCTAAGAAGCCGGGCAAGCATAGAGTCTCCCCCAACCTTCACCTCCAGTTTATGACTGCCTGAGGCCAGGAGAGGGGGTGAAGAGTCAGGAAAGAGCTGAAGTTAAGGGGGTGGGGCAGGATGGGGGCCGGATGCTGGGGAAGAGTCAAGGCACAGACATAGTTCTCAGCCGCACAGGTCTTTCCATGACTTCAGTGAACCCCAACCCCTCCCTGTTGTAAACGTAAAGGGTTAACTGAGGACCCCTGTCAGGTTGCAGGGCTGAGATTTGACCTTGAGGAGGACAGGGAGGGGCTGAGTCACAGAAAAGGGAGCGGAAGAAGCAGAAGGAGGAGGTGCAGTTGGAAGAGTGGGGTGGGGTGGGTGCACAGTGGTTGGCCTTCTCCAGGGGTTGTCTCTTGGGCCTGGGACTTGGGGTGTGGTGTGGCCTCACTGTGGAAGGAGTACTCCAGGAAGGAGTGGTGGCGGATGGTGTCGAAGATGGAGTAGAGAGCCCAGTCCAGTCCGCACAGCACCACCAGCAGCAGCAGAATGGGCAGCGTCTCCAGGAGCTCCCTCACCTACCCAAGGAGTGGGAGGGTAGACCTGGGCCCGCTGCCTGCCTGGGCGCGGAGCACTCGGCGCCTCTGCCCTCCACCCTCAGCTCCAGGCCTGTGGTTGCATCCGGGAGACTGCTGCCCACGCCGTCCTCACCACATTTCTCATTTCTGAGGCCTGGATAGTGGGCTTGCAGGGGAAGATGACGGTTTTCTCCTCGGCTTTGCGGAGTGGCAGCAGGGACCGTTTGCCCTGGAAAAACATGTCCACACAGTTAGGAACCTCAAGGGCCCGCTGCCCTTTCCCTTCTGCCCTTCTGGAGCATGAAGCTCATAGCAAGGCATTCTTGGGCCGGCTGGGCCCGCTCACCAGCTGCTTCCTGCGCTTATCGATCTGACAGAAGTAGGTGCTGATGTAGACATTGTCAAAGCGAATGTCCCTGTTATAGCTGTCCATGTAGGAGAAGGACCTGTGGATGGATGGATGGGGATGTCTCGTCTCTTCCTCCACGTTCTCCTCACACACCCTCAACCATGGGCTTCCTTGAGCCACAGTCATTCAACTGACCAACCAGCGTTCACTGAGTGCCATCTATGTCCTCGGCCCTGTGTGAGGCAGTAGCGATAACAAGGAGACTCTGCCCGCCTTCTGGCTGTGGACTGGGAGACACCCCCCTCCACGCAGGAGATGAGGTGGGGCTTAGAGGCAGGCATGGCCAGCCTGGCCAGGAGGGGGGAGTGTGTGCATGTGAAGTAGAGGCAGGCAAGCAGCCTGCAGCATGAATAGCATGCAGAGGCACAGAGACGGAAAACTCAAGGCTGCAGGAGTCACCTAATCCACTGTGACTCGCACATTCACCTCTCAAGTCCCTGCCTCTTGGGGTTACCTCCAGCACATCTCTTGGAGGTTACCTCAAGCAACGCTCACCGCGATGCTCAACGCTCACCCTTCCACCAGCACACCTTTACCCCGCCCTGGCTACCCTTGAGCACGGTAGTGGGGTGTGTGTGTGTGTGTGTGTGTGTGTGTGTGTGTAGCTATCCTCTGTTATCTCCCAAAGTCCCACGTTTCCTAAGGAAGAAATGTTAATTGTTGGAAATGTGTTTAAAGCTGTAAAAGTACATTAAATAAACTCTGTAAAGTGTGAAACATAAGTTCCAATGCTATTGGTTCTGGGGCCCTGTAAAAATCCCTATCTTTGCCTTTAAAATAGAAACACTGTAACTATAAATACAAAGGCTGTGAGCGCCCCCTTGTGGAGAGACCCATGGTGGCAGTGTGCGGGCTTGGCAGGGCTGCCCCCTGGCCATCTCTGTCCTTTTAGTGAGTGATCTCACCCAGGTTGAAAGCCTGGAAGTGGCTTTGGACTCTGCCTCCTTCCTTCCCTCCCAAGCTGGCTCTGAGACCTGCTGCACCTTTCCCTTTCCTCCCTCTAACTCAAGCCATCTTCCTGCCGCACCCCACCCCAGCCAGGCTCCTGACCCAGCCTGACCTCCCTACCTCCAGCCTGCCCAGTCCATCTAGCGACCACCCTCAGTTCTGGGCCTTCCTTCAGGGCTTTCCAGATTATTCTGATCATGCCCACTTCAGCCCAGTCCTTCACCCCAGCCTCTGCCCTCTGCATCCCACGGATACCAGGATCCTTGCCCAAGAAACACCCTTCTTTCCTTGACCATAGCTCCCCATCTGCAGCCTTGTGGAATCCAGTTATGGCCCTTCCAGAGTCACCTCCTCAGCTCTAACACCTGTCCTGATAGCCAGTCCATATGGCCCTTGAGCCATCTCTGTCGTGTGGGTGTCTCTCTCACCAACCCCACTAGACCACGAGCTTCTTGAGGGCAGGAATATGGCTCATTCATCTTTGTCTCCCTAGAGGGCCCTAGGTACACACACAACCACTCCCTTGCAGTCACTCTGGGACCCACAAACAGGGGCAGAGAACAGCCCCTGTGGCTGCCCTTGCCCAGCCCCTGCCCACCCCAGGTATCTGGGGTGGAGACAGGAAATAGAGGGTCCAGAGGCCAGCAGGAAACAGAGAGCAGAGAGGCCCGGACTGCCCAGCTGGACACTGGGCTGGGTGGGGTTGAGGACTTTGTTCTAAATGGAGGGAAAGTAGCTGCCAACGCAGCAGGCGGGAGAAAATGAAAGCAAAATTGGATGATAAAAATGGCACAAAGTCAGAGCCAAGGGGAATATGAAGGGCAAGAAAAAATCAAAAGTCAAAGCTGAATGTAAAAAAATTCAGTTTTGGGATAAAGGCTGGAAGGAGGTGGATAAATGAAGACGGTTGCCCTTTTAAGATGGTGGGAACTTGGGTAATGTTTCTTCTGACAAAATGTCCACATTTCCTTTGACTCTGTATAAACAACGAACTCAACTTAAGGAGGCAAAGTTAAAGGTAAAAACATTCCGATTTGGAGCTGGGGATGGGATCTGCGGTTCCATCTTTATCACCTCCCTCAGGGCAGGGCCCCCATCCAGGGCGAAGGAAGGGCTGCTGGGGCGGGGGTCATGGCTCACGCGTGGAGGACCAGCAAGAAGGTGCAGGACAGCAGCACGTGCAGCAGCCCCAGGGCCTGCTGCAGCCAGGCCTCCTGGCGTTCCACATAGTCCCGCACCTCGGTGCTCACGTGCTCCCAGCTCGTGTTGAGGCCCAGCACCCCGGCCTGCTTCTCTTCCTGGTGGAAGGCAGGTGTGCAGGCTCAGCCTGCTGCAGTCTTGCCAGACCCACACCCAGCCTCTTGGTGGTATCTCTTCCCTACCACCCAACTCATGTCCCCAGGATCCTCCCAGGATCTTCAGGAGTTGTCCCTTCTGCCCACTACCCTCCTGGACACAGTATTGCTTCCTTGCACGTATATCAGCTGACACCATCTCACACCTGGCTGACCATTCCGTCCCCAAGCCAGGTCCATGCATACCTGGCTTGGCTTTGTCCCCTCCCCCACAACACCAACACCATTCCCCTCCTTGTCCCCCACCCTCATCCCCAGCCACCTCTTTCCTGTGCCCTCTCACTTGTCCTTCCTCATGCCCTATTCCCGAATGCCTTCCTCCCGCTCCCTATCTGCCTCCGCCCCGCACCCTTGTCTCTTACCTTGAGCTCGATATTGGCTGAAAATTCCCCATCCAGGCCATGAATAGACTGGTTGAGGGAGTCGTAGGTCTGCCCAAAGTTGCCTTCCACTGGGATGCGACTGCGGCACCAAACCTCCATCGCTGGTGGACAAGTGGGGCCAGGCGGGGACTTCATGCCCAGCCTCCAGGCCCGGGCCTGGCAGGCCTGCCTACCCTCCCGTGGTCCTCCATCCTGCCTTTTTCTCTCCGCCAGGGCTGTCTACCGCACTGAGTCTTCCCCTCTCTGTTCTCTTTGGATTCCTCCTCCCAGGAGTTAGTCCTGATTTCTCCCATCCTCTGCCCCCCCTGTTCTTGACCAAAACCAACACTAATATTGATTTCCAGCAGCTACAGTGCGCTTCCTCTGCGTGCCAGCGCTGTTACCTGCTTCACATGCTTTAGCCCCTTTCCCCCTCAAACACTCCTAATGGGATAAGTGCTATTATGATGCCCACCTTTCAGATGAAGAGACGAAGCCCACAGCTTTGCTATAACTTACCCTGGGCCATGAAGCCCGTCAGGGATGGGCTGCCTTGGAGGGTGCTGTGTCCTTAGAGCTTAAGCCCTCCCCATCTGGTTGCTTTCCTGTGCCACACCTACCAGTGGCCCCCAAGGACTCAGCTCCCTAGCCCTCATGCCCCCCGCCCTCCTGCCACTGTGCTGACCCTTGGCAATGCTACAGAAGAACTTGAACTTCATGGGCAGACAGAGCAGGTGGTTGAAGAGTGGGACCCTGATGTGTTGCACGCACTGTTCATGCTTCCGGTCAAACCAACGACGGCAGCTGAGTATGGCCCGGTTCACCACATCTGCAGGAAGGAGGAAGGGATGTCTAAGGTCCCCATATCCTGACCTGGAACCCCAGCCCTGGGGCTCACCCCACCCTTCCCTGCCCAGGGATACCCCTCACAGGAGCAGCGCAGCTTGGTCTTCAGCTCATACATCTTCTGTGTCGAGAGGCGGAGTCTGGAGGCTGGGGCTTGGTGGGTCTTTATGCCTTGGGCTGTCTCCTCTGAGTCCATGACATCTTCTGGTTTGTAGCCAGCCTCACTATTCACCTGGTCATCCAGTTCTTCAAAGGAAGTGGTGATGTTCTGAGTCTCTGCCTTCAGTGATTCTTTGCTGCCCTGGAGTTGGAGGGAGAGGAAGGACTGGGGTGGCAGATGGGGGCTTAGAGCTTCTGCTGCCTGACAGCCTGTCCTCCCACCACTAGTCCAGCTTTGGGCTCTTACCCCAAGCCTACAGGGAGCCTAGACCCTGCGACACAGCCTCTCACCTCAAATTCCCCACTGTCTATAGTCCTGGGGACCTCTCTCCTCTCCCCAGCTGCCTCACTTGTGCCACGTCTTAGCTGCCCTGTGTCCCAGCCTCCCAGTTCCTCCTCAGGCCTCCTGTCCCAGCTCCTTACTAGACAACGGTTCCCCAGGTCCTTGGACCCACCCTCCACCACTAATCTTTTAGATCATTATGCCATCTGAATGTCCCCAACTTCCAAACCCCTCAGCCCCCATCTCCCCTACTCTCCAGCTCTCCAATTCTCCCAAATCCCCAATCTCTAGCCTTGCAGTACCCAATTCCCTAGCCCCCTGGTCGTCAAAGCTTCTGAACTACTCAAGGCCAAGGCCCCCAGTTTTCCTAGATGTTCTAGTTCAGCTGCCCAGAGTACTGCCCACTCAGGTATTTGGAAATGTGTGTAGGGCATGTTCCAATGACTGGGGGGCTCTCCTGGCATTTGGTGTCCCAGGACCAGGGTACATTCGGCAATGCTCAGAGATAGTTTTGCAAAAAGTGCCAGTAGTATCTGCATTGGGAAACTGTAAAGCCAGGGTGACAGCTCCCAGCTCAAGCCAACTTGGCCCGAGGAGAGGAACCCCCAGGCCCCGCCTGTGCAGAGAGTCCTGACCAGCAGGTCCTTGAACACGGCTCGCAAGGGGGCCGTGGAGATGCGCCAAGCCGCGCGCGTGTTGTTGATCTGCAGTTCCACGGTGCAGCCCAGTGATGATATCACGTCATGGAGGTTGTGCCGCAGATTGGCCACTGGCCCTAGAGGAAGAGACCCTGGTAGGTCACCTCTCTGTAGAACCAATACTTTCTCAAACCCACCCTAGCTCCTTCTCTGTATTCAGTGACCATCTTCTAGAAACGTACAACGACGGGGCCAAGAAGCCTGTGAGAGGTTGCCTCATTCAACCCTTGATTTTTTTCACTCATGGAAACACAGAAAGGAGGCACAGAGATGGGAAGGTGCTCTCTTAGGGACACACAGCAAGTTGGAGCAGCTGGGATTAGGCCCCTACCTTTTCTCCTTCACCAGGCCTGGCTCCCATTGGGTGGCCCACCCAGGGTCACTGCTTCAGTGTCACTAACCGGCACCTGGTGGCACACACTCACCCTCATAGATGGCAGCCAAGGCGTATCCCAGGACAAAGAGCCTGCCTTCTCTGCCCAGCATCTTGGGGACTAGCAGGAGGCTGGCACAGCGAATGTGAGGGGAGGTCCCCCAGCCTATGGCCCCCAAGCCTGTCAAGAGAGCCCAGGAGATGGCAAAGTGAGGAAGCCACGTCATCACCGTGTTTACCAGAGCACCCACCTGCAGCCACTCTGGCTGGAGCCACCACTGTCCTGCCCTTGTGCCCATTTCCAAGGACATGATAGGCCTTCTAGGCCACTCATTCGTTCATTCAACAGCCACTTACAGAGTTCACCGTGTGCCAGTCTCCGGAAGGGCATGGAGGGATGGCGAGAGGTTGAAAAGCTGTGAATGTGCATGTGTGATGTGCTTGTTTATATTGGGGAAGGAAGCCAACACTTTCCATATCCAGGATGGAGTTGCACTTACCCTAAGTGCTGAAGGAAGCAGAGAGAGCAAGAGAAAAATTCTGGAAACAAGCATGGGTGCTCAGAGTGGTCAGAAGAGAGGTCAGAGCCCACCTCGATATTCCCAGTGCGCTGACACCTACAGCACTCACCATCTCTGCCTCTAATTTGAGCCCTTAATCATGCCTCGTATGATTTAGAAGTTTCACATGTGTCTCCCTGTGGTCTCTGCAAGGAGACAGTGAGCTCCTCGAAGCTCATAATCCAGGGAGAGAGACAGATGAGTAAACAAATGACTGCAACTCGATGTGCTAAGTGCACAAGGGTGGTGCTGACGGAGAGCTGTGGGAGCCAAGGAGGGAGTAGGTATTTCTGCAGGGAGGGGTGGGGCTGGGAAGGCTGGACAAAGGAGATGATGTGTCAGCTCCGCCTGGAAGATGAGTAAGTGTTGTTAGGAGGCGCGGATGGCATTCCAGGCCAAAGGAACAGCATAAGCTGGTTGGGAAGCTAGAAGATTCCTGTGTCGTTGGAGTGTTCGCCCAGTGATCGCCAAATCAAATCCCAAATCCTTACACTTCCCTCCATCTCCCCTGTCCTCATAGAGTCCCCACCATCTCACTGGGACTGTAGCCGTCTAACCAGTGTCCCTACTGTGTCTCTTGCTACCTTATACTTCAATTTTCACAAAGTAGCCAGAGTGATCTTGTAAAGGCATAAATTGGATCATGTCCCTTCCCTGCTTCAAACCATTCAGTGACTTTCTACCACATTTGGGATAAAATCCAAACTCTCTTAACATGGCCTGCTGGCCCTCGTGATCTGGCCCCTGCCTACCCTCTGAAGTGATCTCATGCTACTCGGCCCCTCTCCCACCACATCCACCCACAAGGACTTTCTTGCTGTTCCTTGGACACGCCAAGCTCATTCCTCCTCTCAGGTCTCTGCCCTGGCTGTGTCCCTGCCAGGGGCACTCCTCCCCCAGCTCTTTACATGGCTGCCTCCACCTAGTCATACAGGTTTGTGGCAAACCCCGTCGGGTGCCACCCAGCAGTTTTTTCTGCCTTCCTCCTTGCTAACACAACTTGGGTTTTGTTCAAGGGCAATAGCCTGGCCCTGTCCCGGCCCCTGGGGAGTAAATCTGGATCTGTCTAAACTCATCGTGTCCTTAACAGGACATTGCAAGGGACTTGTTCTGTGGTCTTGGTCTTCTAGCTAGAGACTCAAGCAAGCTGAGGACAATTGTTGACAAATAGTTGCCCTAGATTCTAATGAGAGCCCCTTGGAACTGTAGGTCTCTTCGTTGGGTTACCAAAAGAGCAAAACTAGCCTTTCACTCCTCTACCCCAAGTCCATATAAAGAGGCCAGCAATGTGAATCTCCCGGAAGTGGAAGCAGACAGTTGGAGTGGGCAGGAAGGGACGGAGCGTCCGTGGAGAGGGTGGGCATCACATGCCAAGTGAGAGGCTGCAGGGGTTCAAGGCTCTTCAGTGACTGGTGCTGCAGGGAGGGGAACCTGTCTCATCCGTCTTGGACGGGACTTCTGCCAAGCCCTCGCAGGGCAGCTCCAGGGCTACCACCAAAACACAGAGTTGGGGGAGCGTTTTTGGGGGTGCTGAGCAGGGCCTGAGATGGGCTCCAGCCTCATTAGGGCAGGAGGGCAGCCACAAGGGGCCCTGCTTTCCCCATCTGGCAGGGCAAGGATGTATGCATTTCCTCCGGGACAAGTGGACATTTTCGGGGGCAGCAGACCCCGAGTCATCTGTGAGGTTACACTCCAAGGAGGCAGCCTGCCTGAGGGACAGATGCAAAAGTAAGAGGCTACGGTGGCCTGTAGGAGCTAAGGGGGGCTTCATAAGAGGTCATCCAAATAGAACAGCCCTCTGCAGGGAACTGGGCTCTGCCGAGTTTAGGCAGGCTGTGCGGGCCTGCCACACAGAGGGCACCAGCAGTGGAATCATAACAATGTCGGTGACTTCAGACTTTTGTCTCTTTTCCTTTTATTCTTCTAATCTCCTTTCTGACATCAGAAGAAGCAAAAAGGGAAGGAAGTGGGGAAAAAAGGGGACGAGCAGGCCAAGGCCCTTCTCTACAGCAGGACCCCGTGCCAGGGATTAGGCCTGAGCTGGGGGCTGAGGTTAGGGTGAGGGAAGATGCTTGAGAACGGATGTGAGGTTGAAATTTTGATGTAGAGTGTATTGGACCCCTCAACCCCTGAAAATCAGTCATAATTACTGAAGCGGGGCTAGGTCTTCTAAAGGAAAATAAGCTTTCTTTGTGAAAGGTCATCAGTGGGAGAACATGTTTGAATATGGTGGTCAGAAAAAAAGTAGTTTCCTATTGGTATCCATCAGGATTCATTCAGTAAACTGATGAGATGCTAATTCCATTCCCCTTGCCTGGGACAGGTTCAGGAAGGTGCATGTGTCGCAGTTCTCACCAAGAGATGGAGGGCGGAGGGGAAGTCTGCTGGGAAGATTATAGGGAAGTTTTCCTAGTTCCTAAAGAGGGACATGAGAAAGGGATGCTCCTTTCTCTCTTTTCTGGCCTTTGACATTGTTATATGAAGATGTGATGACTGGAGTTGCTGCAGCCATTTTGTTACCTAAAGAGAAGGGGTTGACAAGCCAAAGATGGCAGAGGGAGAAGACTGAGGGGACTCAAGTCCTGGGTGGGTTACTGAGCTGTTGAATTCTCCAAACTCCAAAACCACCCTATCTTGAAACTTTTTACTATGGGAGATAATAAATTTTCTCTACGGTTAAACCACTTTTAGATGGGTTCTCTGTTCTTGCAGCCCAATACTTCCTGATACAAGATCTCCATTCAAATATCACCTTCTCTGAGAACCTTCCCTGACTACTTGAGCGAGGGTAGCTCCCCAGGCCCTTTCTATCACACCCCCCTGTTCTAATTTTTTCATACTACTTGTCACCATCAGAAATACTCTCATTTATCATTCCTTCATTGTCTAACTCTCTCCGCTGGAATGTAAACTCCAAAAAGCCTGGGTGTTTGTCAGCCGTGCTCCCTGCTGAATCCTCAGCAGGTGCTCAGTAAGTGCCAGATGAATGAATGAATGAATGAATGAATGAACAAATTTTGAATTTCTCAGGAAAAGCAGAAAACGAGGCCAGAGAGGTCAGGGGAGATGAGGATTATGAAGGGTTGTGGGGTTTGGGCCATATCACATGGTCAGGAGAGAATCCCTTAGATTGGGGAAGGACGGTGTCTTCTTTCTTACATTGGAAACCTCTTCCCTCTGGACCTCCCCCTAAAAGCCTGACAGGAGGCTGAAGCCACAGGGAAGCTTGGGTACAGAAGACACAAGCTCGGACTCCTTCCTGGGCATGCAGGACGGGGCTGTGTTCCTCAGGCCTCTTGAGAGAGCCTGGCCTTGCCCAGCACTAACCCACCAAGCTGTACAACATCACCATCTTCTGCTCTTCATAGATGTTTATGGGGTTCACCAGGAGCTGAAACAGACCTAAGGGCACAGGGCACAGACCTAAGGGCCAAAAGTCAAAAGATGGGTCCCAGGCCTGGTCCAGCCCCTACCCACCCTTGGCCTTTTGTTTCCACACTCACCTATGGCCAGGAGTCCCCCAGCACCTGCCCCCAGCAGGAAAGCAGTGACAGGAAACTCGCCTGGCTGGCGCCACAGGAACTGGCTACAGGACACTGGCAGCCCCCAGCTCAGGAGCCTCTGCACCGCTGAGAGGTGGGACAGTTTCTCTCAACAGCCCACTCTTCTAGCTGGGATGTGGCTCATTAGGATTGGGGGTTTGCAGGGGGACAGAGGCTGGGAGAGGATGAGGGACCCTGAGGAAGTGGGGCTGGGCTGGAGGGGGCCACTGGATGAGAAGGGTGGAGGGACCCCTGCAGGAGAGATGGGCTGAGAGGAATGGAGGCTGGTGGCGCCGGGAGGGGCGGGACCTCTGGTGACTGACTCACTGGAATGGGGTGATTTCCTTCTCTGCCCTTTGGCTCCATTCTGATGACGTTTAACGTCCATGAGCTTGTGCCGGGGAAGCCCCTCTCATCCCGGAAAGCTCCTCAAGGATTTCCTTGGACGTGGGGTTCTGGTGAGAGAGGGGAGGGGCTGCCTGTCTCCCCTGTCTCGCTCACAGCCAAGGTCTGAGCTCCACATCCTTTAGTCCCCATGCTCTGAGATGTGGGGAGGATTAGAGACCTACCTATTCCCACACCAGTCCTTGGAACTGGGTAAGCGATTCCAAGATACATGCAGGAAAAGTCCTCCGGAACCTTAGAATATGGCGAGAAATTCCAGGAGCACAGAACCTGGTGGGAATCTCCTAGAGACAGGCAAACATTTGGTCTCAGCAGCCATGCCCAAAATCACGAAGGATGTTGTGCACCCCTTGGGGGGAGAGGAGCCTAGCATGGCACGAGCTTTGGTCCTCAGCGTGGGGGCTTTTAGCCTGGGCTTGTCATTGGCCACAGCCTATGGGCTTCTGGAGCTGCTGGTGGAAGGGCATAGCCCCTGGGGCTGCCTGGTGGGCACCCTCACTTTGGCCGCCTTCCTTAGCCTGGGCATGGCATTCTCTCGCCAGGTCCGAGTCACTGTCTTCCTGCTGCTGCCCCAGGCCTTCTCCCGTGAGACTGGCACCCCATGGAAGGGGACAGGTCCTGGGTCAGGAGGGATCCTGGGGGATGGGAGGGTTAAGAGAAATATTCCAAAGACTTACGAGGACTTGCTGCCATGTCCAGGGCTGGGGTCCTGGTTCTGATTGAGCTGTCACCCCCAGGGCAGGGCCGGATGCTGCTGTTGGTGGCTGCCTTTGGGCTGGTGCTGCAAGGGCCTTGTGCCAACACCCTGCGCAACTTCACCCGGGCCAGTGAGGCTGTAGCCTGTGGGGCAGAGCTGGCCCTGAACCAGACGGCTGAAATGCTGGAGCGGGCCAGGCAGCCCCTTGTCAGTAAGTCTCCTCCTCCCCCCGCTGTCTCCCACCAGCCCCCGTGTCCCCCTTGTCCTGCATGTTCTACAGTCCTCGGGCTTTGTTCTGCTCTGCCGATACTGTGTCCTAATCTCAAAGCATCTGGGCGTGGCAAGGACCTCTGGGCCCAGTTAGACCCCTTTACTTGCACCCTCTGGCCTCCCCCACTCCAGATTAACTATCTCCCAGACCAGATATCCAGGCTCCCCACCTCCGGGGCGGCAGCCCCTCTCTACTCGCTGCCCCAGAGGCAACGTGAGAACCAGCCCCTAGAGGAGAAGGCCACAGTGCCCCTGCCCCTGCCCTCAGGTGCCCTGAACAAGATTAAAGCTATCGCCCAGAAGGCCAAGCAGGTGGCTGACCGGGTCCGCAAGTTCTTTCGGTCAATCATGGATGGTGTGAAGCATATAGGTAAGCACACTACCATGACTAATTTTGGGGTGGGTCAAGCGGCACCCAGTCTCCTCACCCTCACCCCTGCCCAGGCCTCTTCAGGCCCCTCCTGGGTGCTGCCTGGTATCCACTGGATAGAGCACAGCCAAGCCCCTGGCCACAGGCCTCTCCAGCTCTGGGTGTTGGGCTGTTGTTCCCCAAACCCTGAGAAGTGGCTGCACGACTCCAGCCCTGGGTACCAGCCCCACAGCTGTCCGCAGCCAGGGCCCTACGAAATGTGTGGTATTGGCTCCTACACATCGGCGACGTGTGCAACTCGGAGCTGGGAAACCCTTACTTGAAGTGTGCTCGGGTTTTCGATGATGCCAAGGACAGCTGCATGAAGGTCGTACCACAAGCCTACCACCTGTGTTACGTGCTCATGCCCTTCAAACTGGTGCTCTGTGGACTTGCCAGCCGTGAGAAAGCCTGGGCCACCTGCAGGGAGGAGCTGATGTGGGGCGGGGGTCTGGGGTGTGAATGTGGGGGTTAGTTGGGAGGGCGGGCCCAGGAGAGCAAGAGAGGGCAACGAATATGGAACCAATAAGGATGCTGGGCCCAGTACGGATGGAGGGCAGAGGGAGGGACCAATGTGGGGGGTGGGCAATAGGCAGGGGCTACAAGGCTTTGAGCAAATGTGAAGGCTAATAGAAAAGTTAAGAGGCCCTGTGAGGAGGGAGTCCTGGGAGGTGGGGCAGGCTGCGTCTCTGCCCCTCCTCCCAACACTCAGCAATCTCCCACTCTCAGTGGCCCAGGTGTTCTGTGTCATCCCCAAGTACATCCAGCCCTTCTTGCGCAAGGCCATCGGCACCCGTGAGTGACCCCCTCCTAGCCCCTGCCACATACAGTGCTCCCAAGAGGTCTCCCTCCGTTATCCTGGTACGGCCATTGCCAGTCCATAAATGAGAATGCAAGAGCAGGGTAGGACCTCAAGAGGTCACCCAGGCCAATGTCCGTGCTGTGCAAATTAGGAAATTGAGACCCAGTAGAGGGGAGGTGCTCACCAAAGCTCAACTTCAGAGCAGGAGCTGAGAACAGAAGCAAGGCCTCCCGTCCCAAGCTCAGGTCATCGAGACCTTTTATTCTGGAGCAGCTATTGCGTGCCAGGCATGATGCTGGGTGCCAGGCATGCGTGGCGATGGCCCAGATGTGGGGACTTTGTCCCTTCCTCAGTCCACTGTAGGTGCAAGCACTGGGGGTTCCTGGCTGGTCTGTGAGCCGTGCCAGGCCCTCGCCCGAGTGCTCCTCTGCCCTATCCTAACTCTCCCTGCGCACTGTCCCCTGGACCTCCTGGTCCCAGCTGTGATGAAGTTGATTGACCGGGTGCGTCAGGAGTTTGAGTTCAACATGACAGTCACCCACCACTTCTCTGTGGATCTCAATGCCTCTCGAAGCCTGTCCCAGGTAGCGGTGGACCTCCGCGAGGCCGTCAGCATGAAGCTGTACCGCGCCCGAGAGGCCCTGGCCCTGATGGGCTACACCACACCTCTGCTGCTCGTGCTGCTCTACCTCCAGTGAGGGCTGCGGGCGCGCTGTGGTTGCAGAGCCAGGGCTGCGGGGACTAGCTCATCCCCAGGGCATCCTGGAAGGCTGAAGTCACGGGGTGGGATGGGAGGTGCCCTGTGGGGTCTGGTCCGGGGTGCTGAGGGCCTCATGTGCGCTCCAACACTCCAGAGCCCTGTTTTACCGGTACTGTTACCTGAACTGGGATCATTTCGACAACGTCTACATCACCAGCCGATTCCTGCGCATAGAGGCCGTCCGTGCCATGGCGGGGCTGCCCACAGTGCTGCCGCTCAGTGCCCACGAGGCTGGCCGCTACATCCAGCCGGGTGAGGACCCCCAGGCTGGGGAGCGCAGGGGCTCTCGAGGAGGGCAGGGCATTCCCCAACCCCCCTGGTCTAACACTAAGCCACTGCACGGGCAGGGATGAGGCAGGGCTTGGGGAAGGGCAAGAGAGAGGAGAAACAACTCAGAGCTCAGGGAAATTTCAAGCTGAGGGGGAGCACAGCCTGTCCTTGGGGAGCTCTCGGTCTGCTGGGGAAAGTAGACATCTTGGAGAATGCAGACAGACAGGAAGGGGCAGGTGGTGCTTCTGGGAACACCCTGGAAGTCAGGACAGCGGGAAGGATAGGTGGTGAGTACACATGGAACAGGGGGAGTGAAGTTGGGTTGGGGGTGGGGCAGGAAGTGTGAATGTGCTAAAATGGAGGGGAGGACTGCCTGTGAGGTGGGGAGCCAGGTAAGGGGATGAGGGATGCCCCAGAAGGGAGGGTTCCTGGCGACTGGGAATGGGTCCCTGGGCCCAGGTGGAGATGCTAGGCCAGCTCCTCTAGCCACAGAGCCTGCTGCCCCTGAACAGCGTTTCCCACCCTGACCGTGGGTCCTCATAGCTTCTTTCCCTTTCCTCTTCCTGGTGGGCAGACAGGCCCAGGCTCAATTGGGGGCAGGAGCTAGGGTCCAGTGGATGGGAGCACTGGGGAGCACCCTTCTGACCATCCACCCCTACTCAGGCTCCATCTTCCTGTCCCGATGGGAGCAGTTTGTTTACACCCTGGAGACCTTCAACCTTATCCGACACCTCCTCCTTGTGCTGCTTCTGGTCTTCCTGGACTATGCTGTCTTCTGGGTGCTCGACCTGGCCCGGTACCAGTTGCAGGGGGAGATCGTGGCCCGCAGTGAGTGTCTACACCTCCTCCCACCCACCTGCTGCAGCCTCCTCGGCCTGCTCCTGAGTCCTCCCCATCTGCTCTGAGCCTTCTCCTCTTTCTCACCCTCAGCCTTGGGGGACTGTCTGAATATCCCCATGTCACTATTACTCACCAGCCCCTGACTGTGCTCATGTTTCAACTCTATCTTCTGCCTGATAACACCCGCGTCCAGATCAAGTTTAGAACATAATAGAGTAGACTGGCTCTAGAGTCAGACTGGCTTGGGGTCCAAATCCCAGTTCAGTCCTTTACTAGGCGGTGACTTTAAGCAAGAGCTCCAGTTTCCTCATCGGAACAATGGGATGGCAGCATTAGCAGTCTGTCTGGGTTGCTAAAGGAGTAAATGAAATTATGTGTATTGACTGCCTATAGATCCTTGCTTGAGAGTGTGCCGCAAGCCAAGGGATATAATTAATCTAATTCTATGTGCTAGAGGACCAACAGAAAAAGTTTTAACCCCCCCCAATAAAAGACAAACCCCCCAAACAAAGCACATAGCCCAGTGCCTGCTACACAGTCAGTGCTCAGCCAATATTGTAAAATAAAAGCCTCTAGGTAGTTGTGGAGGCAGGGGTGATGGCCTGGGCAGGTAGAGCAGACACCAGTGCCACCCAGCTGGACCAAGGGGCCGGCCTAGGTGCCAGGACTGAGGTCAGGCCCCGGGGCACCAAGAGGGTGCCTGGGGCATACAGGCACCGGGCTGAAGGTATGGGCCATGCCTATGACCCGGACTGCTCCACGTCCCACTTTCCAGAAGGTGTGGCCTTTTCTGCATGGTACAGGTGCAACTGCCATGAGTGCCACTTACACAGTGTCTTTGTGCCAGGCCCTGTGTTGGTATCTATAACCGTGAAAGGGACTGGCTATACAGGGAATATTTATCGTGACCTGGTGTCGGCATTTGACGTCCTGCAGCAAGGCAACATCACTGTTTTGTCCCCTCGCTGCCTCCTGCGTCCCTCAGAGCCCGATGCCACTGGCTACGTCGTCATCGGTATCAACCACACCCCGAGGGCCCTGGGGAAATGGACACCATTCAGGGCATAAGGGGCACAGACTGCTGGAGGGGTAGGAGGCCAGGGGTGTGTGTGTGGCTGGCACCTCGTGCCCACTGGCGGTGCTTACGGCGCCTGCTGTGTCCCCAGGCATCATGTATGGCCTATGCTTCTTCGTCACTCTGTTTGGCAACTACGTCAGTCGGCTGCGGCGAGTGATCTGTGCCTCCTACTATCCATCCCGGGAGCAGGTGAGGGGTCCACGGCAGGCAGCCAGCCCCTTCTCTCCCCAAGGTGCTAAGCTAGTGGCTGTCTGTCTTGGCTTTGGGAGCGTGGAGTTCTTCAGCGGCCCCTGCCCGCTCTTCTCTGGTTGAACCCAAAGCAGGTTGCCTGGACTGCAGGCCACTGGACCCCAGTGGGGCTGGGAGGAATGGTGCCTCCAGGGCAGGACTTCCAGAGACAGCGCTTGCCTCCAAAGTTTTGCTAAAGCTGGGGGGAACGGGGCAGTGGTGGTGTGTTGAAGTGTGAATGGAACTCGCCATCTGTTTACTCATTTAGTCATCATTCACTGAGCACCTACTGCATGCCAGTCACCGTGCTGGGCTCCAGGGTGCCGAGATGAACCACACGCAGTCTGGAGCTCACAGTCTCAAGGCAGGCCAGATGGGCTTTTAACAAGACGTTACAATTTTGAAAGTATTTTTATTAAGGAATGAATAAAGTGCTATGGAAAGCCAGAGACAGTGGGTAACCCCGCCTGGGGGAAGTCCAGAAGGCTTCCCAGAGGAAGGAACATTTGAGCCAAGCCTAGGGGGATTCATAGGAGTGGGACAGAAGGAAAAGTTAGGGGCTGGGGACGGGTGCAGAGGCCATTCTGGGCAGAAGAAACAAGGGCGAGTGGAACCCGATTCCTGACCTCAGGAGAGGATCTCCTACCTCTACAACATACTTCTGAGCCGCCGAACCAACCTGTTGTCTGCCCTGCACCGAGCAGTGAGGCGGCGTGCAGCTGACGAGGACCACAGCAGTGTTTTCTTAGTGCTGGCCAGCCGGTGAGGCCACTGTCTTTTTCCTATAAGGGTGAGGTGAGAGGGGACAGAAAGAGAGCCAGGAGTTAGAATGGATCACTGTCTTCCTAAGTGTCAAGAGCTTTGGGTAAAGAGGGTGCCGATTTCCTGCCATTCATGCCCTGAGAAGGAGAATTAACGACAAGAATTCGTAGAGTTGGGGAGTGAAGGGAGAAAAGAGGACAGGGCAGCAGAGAAGTTGTTGCTAAAATCAGAGGGATGGAGGTTAGACTGCAGGAAGTCCTCCCTATTGTTTGGAGGTAAGTGCTGGAATAGGAGGGCTAGGCTGGCCTGCTTAGTGTCTGTAACCTCTCTTCTTAGGTGCCCCTGCCTGGGTCCATTTGTCAACCAATTTGGGCGGCATCAGGCCTACTGCCTGGGCTGTGGGCAGCTCCAGGATGAGGAGGACATGGAGAACTTTGTGTCTTGTAGTACCCCGAGCTGCAAAGGTGAGACCCCTGAGAAATGTGCCTTTCCCTGCTGGGACTCACCATATTTGCAAATGATGATCAACTGTGGTCCTTCTTTATGGACTTCTTGGATATCTCACCTTTTTTACCCTCCCTTCATTACTATGCATGTTCTCATTTACATAGAACCCTTAGGTAGCTCATTTTCTCCATGCTTGCCTTAACTCTCCTGGGTATGAATAAGATTTATATGCAAGTGGCATCGCAGCAGTTCCCTACTGTGCACCCCATGACAGGATGGTCCCTTCATGGTGAGAGAGGGGAGGCAGGGCCTGGAAACCAGGAAACACAGAGGGTTGGTGGGCAACTTCAAGTTCACCTCGTTCCCTCCTGGCCTCTTCTAGGCATCTACTGCCTCACCTGCTTCCGCCTCCTGGACAACACCTGCTCTGTGTGTGCATCTCCCCTCTCCTACCAGGGGGACCTGGACCTGGAGCTGTGAGTCTTTCAGTGGCATGGGTGGCTGGAGTCAGTGGGGGCAGTGGGAGCAGCCACCCTTCTCCCAGGATGTCCATGAGCCACTGAGATGGGAGGCTTCTCCAGGGACTCTAGTGACGAGGAGGGCCCCCAGCTATGGCTGGCTGCAGCTCGAAGGAAGGACCCTGAGCAAGAGTGGTTACTGCGGCAACGGCTCCAAGAAACACTGGACAGGAGCCTCTCCACAGAGTCCAGCTCCGAGTTCAGGTCAGTGGGAAGCAGAAGGAATTGGCACCTGGGAACTGCGAGGCTCGAGCATATTCTATCCCATTTACAAAGGGCTTCTTGGGTGCCTGGACCTCTGCTAGGGCTGGAGACGGAGATGAGAGAAGGGAAGGAACTGAAGTTTGCCAAGTGCCCGTTCTGTGTTAGCACTGCTGTCCTGGAGGAGCTCCCCACACATTGGGGGAAAGTAACATCAAATAGATAACAACAGTGTGGAGAGCACCCCAATGAGAGAGTGACATGCCCAGCACGGTGGCTCATGCCTGTAATCCTAGCACTCTGGGAGGCAGAGGGGGGAGGATCGCTCAAAGTCAGGAGTTGGAAATCAGCCTGAGCAAGAGTAAGACCCTGTCTCTACTATAAATAGAAAGAAATTAATTGGCCAACTAAAAATATATAGAGAAAAAAACAGCTGGGCATGGTGGTGCATGCCTGTAGTCCCAGCTACTCGGGAGGCTGAGGTGGGAGGATCACTTGAGCCCAGGAGTTTGAGGTTGCTGTGAGCTAGGCTGACACCATGGCACTCTAGCCCGGGCAACAGAGCGAGACTCTGTCTCAAAAAAAAAAAAAAAAAAAGAAAAGAAAAGAAAGGGAGTGAAGCATGCTCTGGGCAGTAGAGGACAGAACAACCAATTTGGGTTGGGGGTATATTAATGAAGGCTTCATAGAAAAGGCAAAAAAATGAACTGGATCTGGGGGGCAGCTTGCTGGTTTGCTAGGCTGAGACGGGGAGAAAAGCGTTCCAGGGGGAGGCCTGTGTGACTTTGGAGAATGTGAGGCTTTCAGGAGGGCAGAGCCTGGGGGGGTGTGACTGAGTGGAGACCTCAGAGGATGCTGGGAGATGAGGTCTGAAATGAAGCTGAGGAGAGATGGGCAAGGGCCTCACTTGCCATTTGAAGATCTTTAGGTTGGAAAGTGATGTGTTCATACTTGTTCACACCTGTCATAAGCTAGGAAGGCAGAGCAGAGGTTAGGCATAAGCAGGAGAACCAGAGAGGAAGCTATCTTAGCCTGGGAGAAGTTGGTGGTGACCTAGGATTGAGGTGCTGAGGGTGACTGGGATTTCTATGCTTGGGACCGGGCAGGTGTTAGAGCAGGAAGAGAATCAGGTTCTGGGTCAAGAAAAGTGGCACAGTTTGAGCTGTTTGAGGTGTCTATACGGCATCCAGCTGGAGATGCCCAGGGGACAGTTAGAAAGGGGCAGGGCTCTGAGCTAGAAGTATATTTTGGGGGGTTGTTGACTTGGAGACTGTAAAAGAGAGGACGAGCTAGGTCATCCTGGTAGAGTGCATAGCCGGAGAGAGGGAGGGGACAGGGACAGAACCCTGAAAGCTCAATTACAAACCAAGGAGTGGAGAGGCTTAGGAAAGCAGGAGAGCAGGGCATAGGAAATCAAGTAGGGCCATTTGAAGACAGACGGTTAAGAGACCACTGGAGTGGCGTGTTGGCAGTATTTTTCATGGCATCAGGAAGACCTAAACCAGATCACGATGGGTTGAGAGGTGACTGGTAGAGAGGACTCAGGAACAGGGAATGTGGCTGTTGCAAGAAGTTGGGTAATTCTATTGATATAATAACTGCTGTAGTTTTAAAAAGTAAGCTTGATGGCAAAGAGGGAGTTAGCCTCACATGGCTAGAGAGTAGCTTGAAGGGGATCCAGCACTGAAAGATTTTTTATATCCAAGGACAGGGAGATCTGAGCATTTAGGCAATGAAAAAGAAAGGGAGCATTGAAGAGGGAGGGATGGGCTCTAGGGCCAGGTGGACAAGGTAGCCTTAGAAAAGAGCAGGCTCATGGAGGCAGGAGGGGAGGGCGAGGGGTTCTTCTGAGCAGAGCTGAGCCTGCTCCAGCCCGGTGGCCTTGCTTTTCTCTGGGGAGTAGGAGGCAAGGGCATCTGCTGAGAGAGCAAAGCGGTGGCCGGGAGTAGAATAAAGGTTTCAAGGAGTGGGTGGTGGAGGTTGAAAGACCTGCCCTGTGGAATATGCAAAGAAGCTGACTGGGGAGGTTAAGGGATTTCCAGGTAGCATTAAAGGCCCAGATGATGTTGAAAACCATAACCTGTAATGACTGCTCCAGTGTGGTTATGTGGTTTACTCTGGCAAATGTGGTAGCCATGAACAGGATTCAAGGGTTGAGGGCTTTTTCTGGGCAGGTCAGGAGAAGGACAAGACGGGGAGAGCTGCGGTGTCTTTGTAAGAGTGTCTGAGATGATTGGCCTTGGGGAAGAGAAGTGGCTGTGTTTGGTGAGGTGTTAGAGCAGGGGCAGTGGCCAGAAGGGAGAGCTGGCTGGACAAGAGGGGCTCAGAGAGTGGGCAAGGGAAGAATTCTGGGGTGACTGCAATGAGTGGCCGAGGCTGAGGGTGTCCGTGTGGGAGCAGAGGTGAATGAAGTTCAGTCGGGCCAAGGAGGTGAGAATTGAAAGGTCAGAGTGTTGGATGGGTCCTCCAATGAGGAGGGTGCTGGACCACACAGCAGCCAGAGTCTAGTGCCGGTGTCTTGGATGGATGTGGCAGGGTGTCTGGGAGGCCTGAGGAGCCAGCCACAGTGCTGGTGGTGTAGCTGCCAGGGGCTTTGCAAAAAATGCTACTGGCCAGCTGGGTTTGAGAAGGTTAAGCTGCCTCCACTTGGGAGGATTGCAAAAAAACTGTCCAGTGGGCACATTCCAGTGTGAATGGGGCGGTGGAGGTCGTGATGAGGTTGAAGGGGAAGCAAAGCTTTCTTTTTAAAGGTTCCAGAGAGCCCAGTGAGGTTCAAAGCTGGGTTAGCAGAGGGGCTGCTTGAACCTTGGGCAGGTGTGATCACTGAAGTCACTAGTGATTCTGCCCTTACTAGCCATGTGGCCCCAGGCAAGTCACTGCCCACCCTCAGCATCAGCCTAAAATCAGAAAATCTCTACAGTCATGGGCTGTATGCCTCATGGCAGGAGGACAGGAGTGGCTGGTAAATAACAGGAGTGGATCTGAACAGATGGGGCAGGGCAGGGGCAGGAACGCACCTGTGAAAACAGAATGTTGGTGACCAGGCCACCCCCTCTCTTCCTTTCCTCACTAGTGACCTGGATGAAGAGAAGGGGCCCCAGCAGAGAAGACACAGGCAGCAGCCCTCACCTGAGACCAGTCAGCCGGCCAGCATTCCTGTGCCTCCTGAGCCCCATGGACCACCTCAGAAATCCTCTGCCCTCAAAGCAGACCCTGCCCCAGCTTCAGAAGCCCCAGTCCCTCTCTCACCTCCCTCTCCTCCTGATCCCTCCCTCCCACCTCAAGAATAAAGGAACCAAAACTGGACACAAGTGTGAATCTTAAATTATTATTATTTCTTCCTGTCGCTTACACCCGAGGTGGGGGGGCGGGGGTAGGGGAAGGGAACAGGAGAGGGGGGAATGCCTCCCCCACTAAGGCACTGACTGGGAAAGCCGCAAGTAGGGAGAGGGGAGGCCACGTTGTCTCCACTCTCTGGGGCTAGGCCCCAGGTCTCCCCAGCCCTGGGCTCCCTCCATCACCTGAAATGCTAAGATGAGGCCCAGGGCAATCCGACCTCCCCCCCAACCCCAATATATTACATCATCACTTTTTAAATAGATACAGGGACTGGTCCCGCTACCCCCTCCCTGTTACCCCTCCCCACTGTTGGGGGTACCTGGGCAGCTGTGCAAATGGGCATGGGGGTGCATGGGAGGGAAGAAGAGCACCGGACCCCTGAACCTGCCCCTTTTAAGGAGGGGGAGGGGCCGACAGGCCAGGGAGGGGAAATAGTGCAAGGCAGAGCCCAGGCCGCAACGGGGGTCCAGCACCCAGCGATGAAGGGGGAGGAGATACCCCCCACCCCAAGCAGAATTGGGGAGTTAAAAATCTGAAACTAGATTTCAACAAGACCAACAGAGAGGCTTATGTACAGAATGGGGGTGGATTCAATCCTAAAAGCGAGGGGATTATTCTCCCCTACCCAACAGGAAGCCCGCTGGCAAGGAGCCGGGAAAGGATCTCTTTCCCACAGGGCCGCGGCCCACTTTCCCAGCGGCCGAGCGAGAGGTTACTTGCCCACTGCCTTGGCAAGGGGGCGCCCGCTCACCAGCCGGGGTGGCTGACGGCGCGAAGACAGCTCGCTCCAAGTGGCCGCCGGGGGCGCTCGCCCGTGCAGGGCATGGCCGCCAGATGGCGCCGGCTCGCCAGCTCTCCGCAAGGCTCCCCCAACCCCTCACTCTGTCCCACACCGTGCCCAGCGCCAGCCCCGGGGCGGCGTGAGTCAGGGGCGGCAGCGGTGGCGGCGGCTCCGGCTCGCACCTGGGCGGGGAGGAGGTGGGGAGGAGGAGAAGAGGGTAGGACACCGCCCGGCCCGCCCTGCCCTCTGGCCCCGGGGAGGGAGCGGCGGGAACAAGACATTCCCTGCCCAGGGCCGCGGGAGGGGAGGAAAAGGGAGGGGAGGGGAGAGGAGAGGAGTGGAGCGGAGCGGCTCCCCTAGCTGGGCGGGGCCCCTCCCGCTGCCCCCAGGGGCGGGCGAGCCAATCAGGCCACCCCGCCCCCTTCTCCTCCAGGACCCCATGACTCAGCGCTGGGAGCAGGGCGGAGGGGGACTGGGATGGCTCCTTCCTTACAGGCCCAGTCCCCCAGTCTTTCAAGCTTCCACCTTGCTTTCCCCCACCTACCCTTCCTTTGCCGCCCCCTTTGCATAATTCACTGCCAGGAAAAGGGAACAGAAACCAGGAAGGAGGGGTCTCGGAAGGGAGGGGCAGTCCTTCACCCCCTTACACAGCCAAAACCCCCAAGGGGCATGGGGGCGGGGCAAGGCTTTGGTCCCAAGCCCCCACCCCTTAGAAACCCGCATAGCCGAAGTGGGACCCCACAAATCAGAAATACATTATTGCTTCTACTCCCCAGGAGCAGCTGGGGACAGGGACCCCACATTTACAATACAGCTGTAAATATATACATAACATCACATGTATCACTCCTTGGGGGATCACCCCAATTTGGGGAACCTCTGCCCCAAAACCTTCTCAGCTTGCAATTGGAATGAGGGCTCTGGGGGGGAAGGGGCTGATTCTGATGCCAGCAAGGCCCAATGCCCCAACCCCAGCTCTGTCTGTCCCACTGCTTGGCATGGGTGTCCCCGGCCTTGTGCTGTTCCAGCCTGGCCATTCGTTCCTCTTTAAGAGGACTCCATGGCACCTTCAGCCTGGGGTGTGGTGGGTGCCCCCTCCTCCTCATCATCATCAGGAGGCCCTGGGGTAGAGACTGGGGGCCCAGTGGGAGTTGACTGCTCCCAGAAACGAGCCAGAGAGAGGCGGAAGGTGTCCAGGTGGCCATTGGAGAGGTCGAGGCCAGCGGGGGATGGGGTGGTGGTGGAAGGTGGTGGGTAGTGGGGTGGCGCGTCGTCCTTGCGGCGCCGCCGGGTGCGCACCTCCAGGCAGTTCTGGCCCTTGAGGTGGCGCTGCAGGTGGTCCTCCTTGGCGAAAGCCTTGTGGCACAGGTGGCACTCATAGGGCCGGTCCCCCGTGTGCAGGTGCATGTGGTTCTTGAGGTCATAGCTGTGCAGGAAGCGGGCTGGGCAGTGCGGGCACGAGTAGGGGCGCTCTCCTGTGTGCTTCCGCATGTGGATCTTCAGCTTGTCGTTCCTGGCACAGGCAGGGGTGGAGGGCAAGAGAAGTGTTCAGGATGGGATCCCTGGCTTGTCCTGGTTGTGCTCCCAGGTCTTGTTCCACTCTTAGTCCCTCACCATTTGTTTCCCCATTATTGCCCCAGGATACCCTTGCTGGCTTGCCTCCAGCCTGACTGGGCCCTCCCATCCATCATCCGCCCCTCTGCCGCCAACACTGCCTTCCTGCTCAACAAATCCTTCATGGCCCAGACCCATCACCCGTGGCTTTCTTTCTCCTGGTGTCTCCTCACTGCAGTAACCCATGCAGGCCCCAGTTCCTCCAGGACCGCCCACTTCCACCTCAGCTCTATTAACTTACTAACTGCTTCCCTCCACTCCTCACCCTCCTTCCCCCACACTGCCCACGGCCCGCCGGACCATCCCCACTTGGTGCTCACCGGGTGAAGCGAACGCCGCAGACCTCACAGGCAAAGGGCTTCTCGCCGGTATGGGTCCTCATGTGGCGCGGCAGTTTGCCCGCCCCGTGGATGATCTTGTGGCAGACGGGGCACTCCTGAGGCATCTGGGAGCGGCGTTTGCGCACCAGTTTGTCTTGGCCATCCAGGCCTGGCGTCAGGGCGTCTTGGTGCAGGGAGCTTAGGTAGGCCATCAGGTCAGGATCGATGGCATCCTCATCTGAGCCCAGCTCCTCTGGGGACAGTGGGGGCCCGGTGCCCTGTGCCAGCCCATAAGCCGAGGGATATACCAGCTCCTCTTCTTCTTCCTCACCCTCATAGGTATCGTAGCTTAGGGGCCCCTCAGTAGGTGAGGCAGTCCCTGTGGGAGGGCTGTAGCTGTCCCCCAGCCCACTGCCCCCACTGCTGCCCACTCTGCCTGCTACCTCCTCCTCCTCATAGGTCAAAGGATGGGCGGGCACTGTGGGCACCTCGGGTACTAGGTGGTTTGCTCGGGCCCCCTTGGTTTGCAGAAAAGCTTTTCGGGGCTTGCGGCTACGTCGTGCAACAGGCCGAGGTGGTGGCGGCGGCGGCGGAAGGGGCACCTGCGGAGGGCTGTCTTCACCATTGGGAACTCCGGAGGCTGTGGCTGTGGCAAAGGCCTCCAGGTACTGGCGGGCTCGCTCACAGTCATCCTCGTCCGGGCTAGGAGCTTCCAGCCCACTACCCTGCAGAATCTCCATGCAAGCAGCAATGACACACGGGATCTCCAGCAGCCGGGCAGCCTGGAGCACAGCCGGCATGTTGGCGCTGCTGGTGGTCAGTGTGGCTGTATAGGCAAATTCAAGCAGGGCCCCCAGTGCCTCGGGCCCTACAAAATCCAGCTCACACACGCCGGCCCCTGCTCCCCCAGTGGCAGTCCCGCCACCTCCAGCTCCCATGACAGCCGCCCCACCACCACCCTCAGTGAAGAGCTTCTTGAAATAGTGGCTGCAGGCAGCCAGCACAGCCCTGTGGGTGCGATATTCAAGGCCCTGGGTCCGGATGGTGAGGTCGCATAGATGGCCCAGCTGACGCTGCTCATTGAGGCAGCTAAGGAGCTCACTGCTATGGTCCGGGAATGGAATCCCAATCAGGTCATCCTCGGGGCTCCCCATCTTCTCCTGTAAGGTCAAGTAGACGAGATGGTTAAGAGCGCTCAGCCCTGCTAGAGGGTCTGGGGAAGGAGTACCAACATTAGCCAACACTTACTGAGGGACGACTACATGCCAGACACTTTTCTAAGCACTTTACACTCATTTAATCTTCCACAACCCTCTGAAGTATGATTATCATCTATTTCATAGACAAGCAAAATGAGGCGCAGATAGGTAAAGTGACTTTCCAAGTTAAGTGCAGAACAGAGTTCAAGCCCAGGCAGTGGGCCCAGAGTCCTTATTCTTAACCACTGTACTATTCTGTTCTGCCTCTGTGAGAGCAGGAACACTGCCTTTCTGGCCCTTTCCTAGAGACCCATCTGCTTTACCTGCCCCATTCCCCATCCCTTTGGAAGGATGCCTGGGTCCTGGTACAGGCTTCATGAAGAATTGGCTGAAGGACTCTGGGTAGCTCTAGCAGCAGCTTCAGCCATCTGAAAAGTGGGGTAATGGTCTTTGCAATGAAACCACCTCATAGCCTGGGGAGAGGCCAGTGAAAGAGTTCAGATTCACATTGGACCAAGATCTGCTGGAGGCCAGGCATAGCCAGATGCTTCAACTCAAGTTATCTCTCTAAAGCATTTAGGACACTGTAAAACATGCAAACAGAGGAGGCAGCTTCCAAGCACCAGCCTCTTCCTCCTTGTGCCCCTCCCCCAGCTACCAAAAGTTCATCTCCTCTTCTAGATCCCCCCTTCTAGAGACCAAATGGGAAACACAGCTCCCAGCATCCCTCCCCCCACATCCTCCCCTCCCTCATGGGGCCAAGGAGCAGCCACCTTTTGCTGGGGTGTCTCGGGCTGGCGCGGGTGCTTCCTGCCCCACACAGATAAGCATCGCCCCCGCCCCCTCCCCTACTGCCAATAGGCCAAGTTACAGTCCCACCCCCCCCCACCCCCACCTCTCCCTCCCCATTCCAGGAGAGCCCCCTCTCTTCAGAGGGTCATTGTTCCACCCGCTATGCTTTCCCCTGCAAGGCACAGCCACAGATGACACAGAGCAGCCAGTAATCCCAAGGCTGGCAGAGGTGTGGGGCAGGGGTTGGGGCATGAGTCCAGCAGGGAAGAGGGTGAGACCTGCTTGAAGTCCTGGCTGTGCTACTATCTTGACCTTGGGCAAGTCAATTTCTCTCTCTGCTTCAATTTCCTCATCAGCTGTACAAGGGGGAGGGGGTGGGGCTGGGAGTGAGCCTTTCAGCCCTGACATTTTGTGGGTCTGGAGCAACTGGAGACAGTATTGGGGCCTGAAAAGATCTGGACTCTGCAGTCAGCCAGGCTTGAGTTTGAATCCTCACTCTGCCACGGATGACCTCTGTGATCTTAAACAAGTGATTTAATCTGTGAGCCTCTTTCTTCATCTACCGTAGAGGATAATTCCAGCTGCTGCCTAGGGTTGTGATGAATGTTAACTGAGACCAAGTACAGCACAATGCCTGATGCACAGTAGGGACTCAATAAATGCCTGGCCTTGGCCTAGCCTCAGGGCAGATTCCACTATGCAGGTGGCCTCTGTTAAGAAAATTACTTGGGGACAGGTCTGCCAACCTCCCTCAAATCACCCTGAGGGAGCCAGGTTACTACTAAGTGACCTTGGACAAGTCACCTCCTTTCTCAGGGAGGCCTGTTCCTCATCTGTAATCTTAAAGGCTAGCCTAGATGATTCTTAGAGCAAGTCCCACTGACATTTTGTAAATGTCCTCTCTCTCTGCCACTCCAGCAGCTGTTCAGCCCTGGTCATTGGGCCATTGATAGGAAAAGGTTTTGGGTTTGTTTTTTTTTTTTTTGGTGGGGGAGACAGGGGAGTCAAGGGCCACAAATTTCCTCATTAGGACACAAGAACTGCATTGTCTGTATCTGCCTCCATGCCTGCCACGTTCATTGCAATGCCAGGGCTCCTGCACAGAAGACTTGAGTGAGCAGCACCCACGTGTCTGTCTCTGCATCTAAGCTACAACTGGGTACCCTTAGGTAGCCCACCTGTTCCCACCTTAAGTCCCCAAATCCTTTTTCTCCCTGGGGGCCAAGCAGTCTGGGAGTTCTCCCTGCTCCCTTTAGTTCTCCTGCCTGTACTTTATAAATAGTAGAAGTGGCAAATGGCTCCAGGACTTAGGAACAAACAAAAACCAGGTGGGCAAATGTGATGGCAATGGCAGCAGTGGCAAGGGCAGTGGCAGAGGTGGCTACAGCAGCAGTGAGGGCTGCAGCCACTTAAGCAGCAGTAGGCACCCTCCTGGGCCCAAGTAGATCCTGCCCTCCTAAGGGGGATGGGTGGGGCTGTCCTAGCTGTCCATTGAGCCAGGTTACTATCATTGGCTGAGAGCTGGGCACCCGCAGGCACGTGGCTCACCCCATCGCTCTCCCTCCTTCCCTATCCACCCCACCCATTCCTGCTGCTAAGCCCGCCTCTTTTCTCCCACCCCAGGGCCGGTCTCCGTGGCAACTTGGTGTGGCGGGGGTGCTGATTGGCTGACCCCGCTGTCAGGTCACAGGCTCAGGCTGGTTCACCACGCAACTCACACAGAGATTGGGCAAGGGTGGGTGTTTAACTCCTTAGGCCCAAATCCAGTGCCCATGGCCAAGAGGTAGCAATGAAGGAGGGGGAGAGGCAGAGGACACGTGTGGGAAGGAGAGGGTGTTCATACGGTTCTCTAGCTTCTGGGAAACTCCCCCAGTCCTTACCCAGAGTTCTGGCACCTATGACAACATAGGTGCCACCTGGAACTATGCTGGTGCCAACGAGGCCAAGGGGGCACTCCTAGACCATCATCTGGGAGCAGTGGGTGGGGTGGAGGCCTCCCCCTTCTTTCTGCCGGGGTGGGGCACTGGTGCCAGGGTGCCCACCCTAGCCTGGGCACCCTTCCCACCTCTGCATCCCACAGGGCCCAGCCCCCTGACGCCCATGAAGGCCGCCCATCCCCACCCAGCCTGGCATGCCCCCTCTTGCTAAGACCTCGTGGGCATGGGTGTGTGTGGTGGTTGGGGGGGCAGCTGTGCCAGGGAACCAGGCGAGGTCTGTTTGCCTGGTAAGGGAAGAACAGGGGGCCCCGCCCCATCACTCCCCTCTTTCTCGTCACCCCCCTCCAGGCTCCCCTCACTGTCAGGCCTGCTAGACCGGCCAAGCCGGTGGGCAGCGCTCTTGAAACTGGGCCTTGAGTCAAGCCTGCCCCATCTTTGGTTGGGGGAAGACTTTAGGGTGAGAAAGGTGGGAAGGGGGCAAAGGTGGGAGTGCCTATCACCTGCTCCTGCTCGAGGGCACCTGCCAGGGTATGTCCACCACCGAGAAACCAAAATGTAGAGGACACTGGCCCCATCTTGGAAAGAAAAAGGAGATGGGAACTCTTTCCAGGTGCTGACCTCAGGCAGCATCCAGGGCAGGGCTGGGGGGCACCAGGGCCAACACTGCTGGCTTGAGGCAGCTGAAGGGCAGGGATAGGAGGCCCTGAAAAGGGCAGCTGAGTAAAGCTGGTCCCCCTCCCCCCCACCCTGGGGATTAGGGGAGTGAGGCTTAGTGTGGGGGGCAGCAGGCGGAACCAGGATTAGCGGCAGAGAAAATAGATATGGGCCTGAGACACAGGCACACAAAGCCCCCCCTCCCAGGTTCCAAGGCCCCTACCTCTAGGCTCTGCCCAGGAGCCTGAGAGGGGCCTGGCCAGGCTTCTCCAGGAGCAGCGGCTCGGGTGAGGGAGGATGAGGACCAGGCTGTGACATCTTCCTACTAAGGATGATGGAGAGACCTGAGGCTCTTCCCAATTCTCCTGGTGCCTTGGCTGGCCACCCCTCCCCCTTACTTCTTTCTCCTTTCTCCCCCCAGCCCCCCCACCCCCCAACTCCAGCCTCAGGTTCTCTTCCTGTTTTTTTGGAGCTAAGTTTGCACGAAGCCAGGGCTTTGGCCTGTGGCTGGGCTAGGGGGTGGGGAAATCAGACAGCCAGTCCAAAGTCCTCAGGGACCCAGGAATCCCAGGTCCCCAGCTTCCCCCACCCCTTCCCAGGGCCTCTGGGGCCCAGGGGCCGCAGCCATCTGGGTTGCCCAGTTGGGGAGGCTGGTTGAAGGGGCTGAGCCACATCTCACTCAAGGATTGAAAGGGCTTCCAAGGAGAGGTCCTCTGCCCAGGGATGCCCTAGGTACTCATGGAGCCCTCCTCTCCCCACCCCAGCCCCTCCAAGCTTGCACATGCCTTCCCCATCCCCCATATGACGCTTCCCCCCTCCTAACCTCACCACCCCCAGCACTCACACTTCCTGGGGGCCGAGGCGGGGAAGAGAGACCGCAAGCCACGAAGGGGGAAGGAGGCGAGGGGAGTTGGCTGCTTCCCGGTGCTGTGGGGGTTAAGTCTCTCCCCAACTCCAAATTCCCCAATCCTGGTTCTAGAGCTCCTGAAGAGGGGGAGACCTCAGTGCTCCCCCATGTTTTCTTCCCATGATACCAGCCCTAGCCCATGGCCCCTCAGGCCCCATCAAGGGAAATAAGAGGGAGATAAAGATGGCGGAGGAAGGAATGGGGCAACACTCTTTCCCAGCCTTTGCCCCTTCGCCTTTGGGCACTGCCTGCCCATCATCCAGCCTTCGCTCTTGACCCTTTCTTGGCCTCCCTTTTCTGTCCCCTTACTACTTTCCCCAACCCTTGTCTTTCCTCCACAACGTTCACCTTTGCTTTCCTTCCGTAGCCCTCTCGGGCTCCCGTCCTTTCTACCACATCTGTGTCCCTAGGCCTCCTCTTAGGAACCATCTCTACGTCTTGTCTCCCTTCTTTTCCCCTTTGGTCCTCTCACTTAAGCCTCTCCCACTTTCTCCTTTCTGGGCATCCCTTCTCTTCTCCCCAGGCATGTCGGGGGTAGAGAGGGGAAAAGGAATTAAATAAAGAACCAGGGCCTTCCCTTCAAGGTCTGGTCTTGCCAAGAGATGGTTGCGTTTACGGCACCCATGTCCCCCTTTTGGATGAAGCGGAGGACCAAAATTTGGGGGCCAGTTGGGGAGGATAAGTGGCGGGGGGAGCGGTGTGCAGTGAGAGCGGATGTGGGGTGGGGGTGGGGGGACACTCTGTGCCTGTCTGCCCGTCAGAGTTTCCAGCCCTGGAGCTGCTGGACTTTCCCAGGAGGGTACCAACCTTAGACAGGCAATTGTCTACTTGGACAGACCCTGGCCATCAGGGTTCCCAGCAGTGTCTGCCCGGGTAGTGCCAACTCCCCTTAGGGCCTGAGGAGACCGCACAAGGTGCCAGGGTCTACCCTGTGCCCACCCCCTCCCCCAAGCCTAGTGTCTCCAGCTGGGTAACCGAGCTGGCTGGTAACCCCACACCCTCCAAGCCGCCGGCAGAAACCTGAGCCCCCCAGCCCCAGAGGACACCCCAGTCCGATCCCCGGAGCCCGGCTCCCTGCCAGCCTGTCCAACCTCCTGGCCTGGCCCAGCAATCACTTGTTCCTATAGGCCCCTTTTCTGCCTCTCCTGGTCCTCTTGGGTCACCTTAGACTCTGAAGCCTCCCCACACTCCAGCTGTTCAGACCCTTGGTTCCCTAAACGCTCCCAATCATGTTTGAGCACCTTCTTCCTAGCCTTGTTTTTCAGTCCTTCTCTGACCCTTGGCCAATTCTAGGCCTCCAAGCCCCCCTGGGGACTGATCTCCCAAGCCAGAGCAGGGCCTACTCACCTGAACGCTGAGGGGCCTTGCCGGCAACTCCTCCTGGCCCCTGGGGGCAGCAGGTTGGGATGGGTGGGGGAGGGCCGGCTGGGGGGAGGTAGGGTGGCTGTTCCCCGCTCCAGCTCCCTCCTTCAAAGGGGCCGCCCACGACCTGGCCCAGCCCCTCCCCCCTACAGCCTTAACCCTCTGGGTGCTGTCCCCCCTCCCCCCAGCTTGGAGGGAGGGGTTACCGGAGGGCTGTCAGCGTGGGAGAGGGCCCCAAGTCTCTGCCTGTGGTGCCCGAAGCCCGGCTGTACCCACCCCCGCCTGTCCTTCGTCCTGAAAGGGGAAAAAGGTGAGGGGCAGGAAAGGTAGGGACAGTCCAGGAGGACAGAGATGAGGAGGAGCAATGGGAGAGGCTGCTGGAGGTGGGACCAGGAGAAGGAAGAAGGGAGGGGAGGGGACAGGAGGCAGCAGTGGCCAGAAGAGGGAGGAGGGGAACCCAGACAGTCAGTGCCAGGGGTGACAGGTGCCCAGGTCCCAGCCCCTCAGGGCATGTGGGATAGGGGACCACAAGGAGGCCCTCCAGACCCCATTAGGCCTCTAGCCCCCCTGGGAGCTAGCCAAATTCTCCCTATTCTGTACTGGGCTGGGGCCCTCAGGGGCTGGGCAAGGCGGCACCCCGCCCTCCCCATAGCCTCACCCCAAACCCACTCACATACCACAGTTCCTCGCCCGGGCACCAGCCCCTGCCAACCAGGCCAGGGGGCAGCACTCGTGCCAGCCCCCAATAGCCAGGGGGATCAGGGGGACAGAGCTGGCCTGAGGGGGGTAGACAGATTGGGGGAGCTGTGGGCACCGAAAGAGGAAGGAGCTGGGAGGGGGCATCTGCTGGGAAGCGCCTAGCCCCACCCCTTGCGCAAGCTGCTGCCACCCTGGCCGGTTGGGTGGGACCCGCCTGGGCCTGAGGGGCAACTCAGGAGGGCTCTGAGCCCAGAGATGGGTGGGCCACAAAGTTTCACTTGAACAACTCTCAGGGGCCTTTATTCCTGGAATGAGAGGTACTCTAGTGTCCCCCAGACACTAGGCCATCCAAAGTCCTGCTAGGCTGGGGGGGACCACAGAAATGCCCCCTAAAGTACCCCCTCCCCTTTCCCCCCAACAGCTGCTGGCTCAATTCCGCTGGCCTGCTGCCCCTCACCAGCTCCCGGCCCGGTTGGCACCTACCCACCAGGATGCTGGCAGTCCTGCCCTCCTCTCCCTCCTACCCCCCTGCTCCCAGCGCCCTATGCCAACTGTGGGCCTGGGGTGGGGGAGGGTCACTCTTGTGCCTTGGTGCCAGCCAGGCGGGCTGAGGCCCCTAGGCCCTACAGATAAGGCCCAAGACCCTGTTCTCAAGCCACCTCCTCAAGAGCAGCACACCAGTCCCGGCCTATACAAAGAGAGCCTAGGAGGCTATGGATAGCCCCATGAGCAGCTACTGAAGCCTCCACACCTCACGATAGGAGCCAGTGTGTCTCCCTACCAGTAGGCACCAACCTCCCAGCATTCCCCCTGCCCAAGCATTTGCTTGGGCACCGAAGTCCCTGCAATTCCTGAGAGCGTGAGTGCCTGCAGCCTGCAAGGGAGTGGGGTGGGGCTGCTCTCTGCCCTTTGATCCCCATAAAGGGAGTGAACCAGCCTAGAGGGCAGGGGGCAGGGAGTGAGTTCATGAGGCCCCTCCATTTCACCCCTGCCAGGGGCAGCACGGCAGGGTGTGGGCATCTTTTGGGTGGGGCCTTAGGTGAGGATGACTAGCATGTCTCAGCAGGGGAGACAAATGTCAATCATGGGTATATGGCATCACATGGGAATGGGATGGCAAAAACAAAGTAAGGGGGTATAGAGGGTACCCTTTCCAGGCTTTTACCTTTATCCAGAAACATTTCAAGACTCAGCCCAATTGAGAGCTTAAGGAGGACTACAACTCCCAGTGTGCACCACAGTTGCTTTGCATGTACCTTGGGAGTTGTAGTTCCCTTGAGAAGTCTGAGGTTCTCCCCTTCCTCAGGCTGACAGGTGATGGATGGGGAGGGCAGAGGACTTGGTCACGAATCCCCAAGGGGACTGTGTTTAAGAGGTAAAAGGCTAGGAGTTCCATAGGGGGGTGGGGAGAGGACCCCTGCTCCTAGGCGAAGGGGGAGGAAAGGAGGAAGGAAGGAGGAGAGGATGTCTGTTGAAAGGGGTACATGGGTGGGGAGGAGTGGGGGGGGGTGGAAACAGGAAGGAAACTGAAGCCAGAGACATGAGGTCGAAAGCAAGGGCCTGGGGGAGCCCCACTCCGAGGCTAGGCAGGGACTGGGAAGGCATTTCCCCCCTCCCATTCTGGTGACCTGGGGAAGCATAAGAGGAATTAGGGATGTCAAATGGTAGCAAATTCATGTATTTGTGGGGGTTAGTGGCTCCATTTGCCTGCCATAAGCCCTCTTTTGCCTGGGGCACCCTCAACTCCTGGACCTGGCACAGGTATTTGCAGGCTGGGAAACTTTGAAGGCTGACCCCGTTCTGGGGAAGCTAACAGGCAGAGGAAGGGGCTGGGGGAGGTCAGGGCCAGTCCCAATGGTGAGTATAGTGAAGGTATATGTAGGGTTAGGTCCAGGTGTGAGGTCAAAGCAGGGTGTTGGCAAATAAGGATGCTGTCCTCCAGGGCAGAGGTCAGCAGCTGGGAGGCCACAGGGAAGAGAGGACTAAGATGCCCAACCTAGGTTGTGGGACAGAATGAAGAGGGCAGCCATCTGTGGCCTCCTTGGGGAATTTGCTAAAGGTAGTTTTTTCCCTGTGCTGGGCAGCCTGTGAGCATTAAAGATGGCAACTCAGGGGGTCAGATGGCAGTTGGGTGCCTTTCCCTAATGGGGTGGAAATCAGAAGTGGGCAGAGGACCTGCTTTGAGGTCCCTTTCCCTGGGGTCCCCAAGGCTCTGGGACAGATGCTGACAGGCCCCAACTAAGGCTTTTGCCAAGACTAGGGCCTGGCTGGCAGGGGGTGGTGGCAGGGTCTTTCCTGCCTTTCTCCCAAGCCCTTGATGGTGGATGACAGTAGCTCTATCCCCTTCCCCCCAGTTCCCCAGGCCCGCCTTGGCGCCTGGCCGCTTGTGTGTTGGCAGGACTAGGGTGGGGGGGCGGCGAGGCAACTTCAAACTGTCCGGGCAAAACGTCAAGTTTACTCACGAGTTTACTCAGCAGAAGGAGGGGGAAGAGGCCAGGGCGGGCACACCCCATGCCAGGGTCCTATCCGTCTGCCTGTCCCCACCTTCCTCCCCCACTCTTCTCTTCAGCCCTAGGTCAAAACAGGCATAGGCCCCACGGCCTAGTGTCAGGGCAGTCTTCACTCTTGGGAAGGTCAGGGAGCCAAACAGCCAGAGGCAGGAAGCCCTGAAGCAGGCCCAGAGGCCTCTATCAGAGGGCAGTGGCCTCTCTGAAGCTCATTCACTGCTGATCTTGGGGCCTTGGTATTGGGCCAGAACTGGGTCTCTCAGCCATCAAGAATGGGGCAGTCCCAGGCCAAGCCTCCTCCACCTGAGTAGTCCCCTGGGCAGTGACTTTTGACCCCAAATACCCAGTCCTAGACTGTGCCTCAGGCACCAACATGATGCCATCCAAGCAGCCATATAGGATCAGGAGCTGGTTCTCTCAGCCTTGGCTTGGAATGGGGGGCTGGCACCCTATCTGACCTACTTCCCTTTCCTCCCCACCTGCTTTCATTCTCTGCTTCTCTCCCCCAGCCTTTACTGTCCCCACCCCAGAGCGCTCCGCCCCCCATGCCCGCTGGGCCCCCCTCCCCCACCCTTCCCCAGGGTGCCAAGTGCAAGCACACAAAGGGCCTGATGGTGCATTGTTAGCCCAGCCCCCGCTGCCCGCCGCACCCTCCCTGGGCAGGCACTAGGCCAAGGAGGAGCTGGGGGCCCTGGGTGCCAGGGGGCACCATGGGGAAGGCGAAGAGGGCAGCACCTGTCTCCTAGACACTAGGGTCCATATCAGCCAGGGCTCAGTAGTGATGAGAGTGTCCCATTAGAGCAGCCCTTTCTCCTTGACACCTGAGCCTAGTGGGCATTGCCTTCTTTCTTCCTCAGAGCCCCTTTCTGGTGGTATTAACCCCTTTTTGACTTCAGTGCCAAGGCTAGGGGGATGTGGTACCCAAGGGAGGGGACAGTGTCTGGGGGTGCCAGCAGGCTGTGTCGTGCCCACAGCAACCATGTAACAGAGGCACGCTGGGGGAGCTGGGGTCCCGGGGGCCAGGGACAGGAGGCACTGACAGAGATTTCTCCTTGTTTCATCAGCTGCTCCAGGGGGAGCCCCCTGCCCTTCTCCCCAGTTACCACTAAGGAGGAACACTAACTACCACCCAAACCTAGTCACAAATATGTCCCTCCGCAACCCAGCACAACACTCCTTATGGCCACTCTCTCCTACCAACCTGATGCCCACTCCATGCCAGCTCTCCCAGCAGTGCCAGGCGGGTACAGGGGTGACCAAACCAGTTGGTGTGTGTGGGGCAGCAGAAGGCAACCCCATAATCCTCCAGGCCTCCCCCCCCCAATCCCACACACACACTCCCTTAGGGAACAGAGAGTTCCCATCCTGGTTTAACCCCTCACTGCCCAATCTGGCTTCCCGCCCCTGGGCCCCTGATAAAAGGTCTGCCTCCTCCAGGAATAAGTTGGGGGAAGGGGGAATAGCTGCGCTGACTCATTCCCATTCTCTACTGCAGCTAGGGGTCTCCAAGGCATTCGGGCGGGGGTCAATTCAAGAACGCCCTCCACCTGGCCCGGAAGCCAGGACAGCCTGCCGGTCTCCCCCTCTCCTCAGCACCCACTTCCGGTGTCCCAAACTAGGTCAGCAGCGCTCGTTTCCTGTGGGTCAGCTAGCACCGGCGCCTCTGCCCCTCCCCTGCTCCGGACCCAGGCTCCCCGCCCCCCCGCCCCCCAGGGCGCCCCGAGGTCTCACCACGTCTCAGCCGCCCTTTGATACGTGGGGGTTGTGCGGGGCGGGGGGCAGGGGACCCGCCCTCTCTCCAAACACTAGCAGGGCCGGGGCGCCTGGGCAGGCACGTGTCCGGGCACAACCCGCTGCCCACGCCGCCCCCCCACTCCCGGCCCCCCCCTCGCTCTGGCCGGGACACGTCGCTCTCTTACTTGGGATGGGGTGGGAGGAGGGAGAGAAAGCTGGGAATGGAAAGCAGCGCCCCCCACCCCTTTGGATGGCAGCCCTCTGCCAGGCGCACACTGTAGGTTCCACAACAACACAGTAGCGACCCCCACTCTGACTAGGGGCAGGTGCGCTGGCGCCGGTGAGAGGGCCGGGTGGTAGGTAGAATTCTTCCTAGTCACCCACCCTTGCTCTCGGGTTCTGGGGGGCATAAGCAGGCTTTGAAAAGGTGGCGGCGGGACTGGAGCCTGAGGAAGGGGGTGGGATTGAGGGACAGGGGAGAGAGGGGTCGTTCTATGGCGTTTGGAGGTTGTCGCTGAGCCCCACTACCACTGGAGAGAAAGCGCGGCTCTGGAAGCGCAAGAAACCGAATAGTCCAGCCGGTAACTTTCCCCCAAGCCTCGGCTCCTCCTGTGCCCCCCCAACCCCCATGCAACTGGCCCGGGTCCAACCCTCCGCGCCAGGGGGCGCGGAGGGGGGGGGCGCGTTGTCCTAGTTAGAGTCCGTCAGCGTTTCCATTCCCTCAACTCGGTTGGGTCTGGGGTCCCCCCTAAAGTCATGGAGGAGACTAGGGGAACGCTCAGCGCCGCCTCATCCCCTCTCCATCCCAGAGCCGCCTGTCTGATCCCAGGAGAAGTGCAGAGAAAGTTTCTGGGGACCCTCCGCCCAGGGTTGGGGGGCAGCCGTAGTTCCTTCTCTACCTTTCCTCCCAGTTAAAACCAATTTCAAAGACCCAAGGTGTTGGAAGGCACAAGGAAGGAGAGTGGTGGGAATCTGGTATGCATGCGTGTGTATGTGGGGGTCCCACTTACAGGACGGACGAAGGACACTGCAGTAGTCTCAAGTCTAGTGAACCTCGAGCCAGAAGATAAAAGTGGGGTACACTTACCTCACGGCCGTCGGGTCCGCTGGCTGGAGCTGCTGAGGCACAGGGTATGGGGAGAAGCGCGTCCCCCGCCAGGCCCGGGGGCTTGGGGCCCTGCTCCGGTCCTGGTCAGAAGGCCGCGGTCAGTCGCTCGCCGCTCGCTGCTGGGGGGCTCCTCCTCCGCCGCCCTCTGCCTCCTCCTGCCGCCCGCCCCCCCTCGGCCGCCGAGAGCCGTACATTCACCTGGCTCCCACTCGCCCCCCCCAGGGCCCGCCTCACCTGTCCTGCTGTCTCACCTGTCCTCCTGCTTGCTTTCCCCCCATCCCTCCCCTCCCTCCCCCCGCCCCCTGCCACCCCCCAAACTCCCCCCCCAACCCTTAGCAACACCCTCTGTCACTTCCTGGTTTTTCACCCGCCCCCCCAGGCCCCCCTCCCTCCGCCCAATAAGGACATAAACTTCAACCCCTACGTCCAGCCAGTCCATGCAGGGCGCAGATGGGTCCCTCCCTCCTTTTTCACTCCCTTCCTCCAAGCTCTTACTTAGCTCTCCCAGCCTTTCCCACCCTTCTCCTCTCCCTCCTTCTTTCCTTCTTGCTCTGTCTCTCTTCACCTGCCGCGGTCCCTCTCCCCCCACCCTCTCTGCCTCTCTTCTCTTGCCTGTAACTCTCTCAGTCCACCTTAACTCGAGCTCCACCCCCGACCCCCATCCAGCCCTCTGCTGCGGCTCCGCCCCGCCCCCTGCACTCCATCGCCCGGTTCGTCCATTGGCCTGAACACCCGCCCATCCCAAGTGGGTCCCGCCTTGCGTTCGTCCTGGGGGGGGCGGAGCCGAGGGGCTGGCCCGAAACCTGGAGGGAAGGGGGGAGGGGGCAGTGTCCGCAGTGGCCAGGGAACTGAGCACTGCCTTCAGGGGCTCTCTTTGCTTCAAGAGGGGCTTCCGTAGGGTCAGGACCTCAAGAGGGAAGGATTGAGAGTTAAGGATAGGCTGGGTTGGGGTGAATTAGGGACTTAGGGTCTTGACGGAGGGGGTCCCGTGAGGGGCTATAATCAGGTCAGGGCCCCAGGAGGTGGGGGTGGGGGAATCGTCAGACCTTCAACTCCTGCCCCTACGCCCCACCCCCTCTCGGAGTGGGGGAGTTGAGCCTGCGGACACCCTGCGTCCCTCCCCACGCGTGACGGCGCCCCGCGGGGAGGGAACGGCGCCCAGGGCAAGCAGCCTCTGCGCTCCAGCCGGTGCCCGCTGCGGCCTTGGCATTGTCAGAGGGGAGGGGCCCGGTCCGTGAAGAGGGAGGGGGAGGGGGAGGCGCGCTCAGGCTCCTGCTCCCCGCCTCCATTCCGCCCGTTCCCTAAGTGGAGAAACTGAGTCTCCAGGAAGGAGGGACGTCTTGACATGGATTCGCAGAGACCCAGGTGGCGAGGGGGTCTGGGTGTTTTACAATGTGTGTATGGGTGGGTTTGGGAGGGACCTGGATAAGTACTTCGGTGCGTGCCCCCACCATCTGAAAAAGGTAGCCTGTAAGGGGCGCTTCCTACTGGGCCTGCGGCGCTACGTACCCCAAAGGGCTCCTCCCACTAATGTCAAACGGAATCAAATCCGGCTACCTCGGGCCAGGTTCGGCTCCCCAGCGGCCAGCCAGGCCGAACCGGGTCGGACTCGCTTTTCCCTCCCCACCCCCCTCCGCAGGGGGCCTCCCTCCCTTTCCAGCAGGTGGCTCCGCGGGACACCAGCTCAACCTGTTGGACCACAATGGGCGGCGCCAGGGGGGCCCTGGCCCTCACCCGGGCTGACCCGGGATCCCAGCGCAGGAGGAGGGGCGGAGTCCGGGTCCCTCCCTCGCTCCCTCCCTCTTTCTCCCTCTCTCGGTCTCCCTCCGGCCGTGACTCAGCCTCGGGGCCGCTGCCCTGCGCCCCAGCCAGGGGCGGAAAGTGTGAGGCGCCCCTGAGGGCTCAGGCCAAACCAAACAGCCCCCCACTCCAGACATTATCTCACTGGAGAATTAGGGGGTCTATGGGAAGGAGGAGGTAGCAGCGGGCATGGGGTGCTCCGGCTTTTAATCCGCTCCGGGTTTTCATATAGTCTCTGTCCCCCTTGGGTCCCAAGGCTGGTCACTGCTCCGGGTTTTTTCCTCGGCCCGCCGGACAGATTCTGGTCCAGAGGGCCGGGAGCGGGTGGGATCCAGGCCAGGGTTTGTTACTTCCTTCTGCCGTCGGGGTCTCGCTGGCGTGGGGAAGGGCAGTGCCAGGGCCCAGGCAGCAGTGCCAGACGCACAAGTGAAAGGGAGAGGGGGCTGCTTCAGGGAGGAGGGGGCGTAGCCGAGGAAAACAGGGTGAGGTACGTGGCCCACGCAGGGCAGAGCCAAGGCCTCCAGAGGCAATAGAAGGGCGGGCGCCCTAGCACCAGCCCTTGGGTACAGAGACACCGTTGGCGCCTAGTGCCTCGGGCTCGACTCGCCTCATTCCCCCATGTCTCGGGGTCGTGTCTGGCGTCTGGCTGGACACAACCCGGGTCATTCTGCAGTTGGATTGCCACTCTCCACTTCAGTCCCCAAAGTCTTGGAACCTACTATTAGTTCCTCAGTAACCCCACTCCCATGTTTCTGTCTCTCTTTTTCTCTCTCTCTTTTTTTTTTTTTTTTTTTGGGAAAAATAGCTCTTCTCACTCAGAAGTCAGAAGAGGGAACCCCGACTTGAAATTCCCTCCTACCTCCCAAACTCCGATCTCTTACCGCGCCAAACCACTGAGACAGCAGTGGCTGAGAAGCGCTGACTGGGGGCCCCGCCCCCTCCCACGAACCCCCTGCGGGGCCCCAGGGGCCTACTGGCGCCCAGCCCCTGGCCCCCGCCACCAGGCCCAGACTGGAACTGGTAACTGAAGGGCAAGTGTAGGGCCTGCAGGGTCCTCCTGGGGATAAGTGGAGCGTCTCATACGCACATTCAGACTTAAATCTTCAGGCGACCAGCTAGATCTTAATATTTGTGGAAAGTAACAGGAGGTGGGCAGACACCCGGAGAGGGAGGTGTTTGCCCTAAGAGGGATGAAAGCCCCAGCTGGGAGGTCTCTAAACCTGGGGCTGGGGACGGCGACTCGGAGTGGCCGCCAGGTGAGGGGACTGGCTGGGCCACGTGCGCCGAAGGGTAGCTGCAGAGAAGTTAAGATGCTTGCACAGCCTGGGGAAGTGAGGGCTTCTGGCAGCAAGAAAGGCTCTGCTCTGCTTGGGCGGGGTCCTGCGTGAGTGGGTCTGGGGGCCTGTTTCGGAATGTAGGAGGCTGAGCTGGAAGCGGAGTGTCAGCCTGAGCCAGGCGCCCACCTCTTCCCCCCTACTCCCCTTCTCCCCCGCTGCCTCCGCTTCCCTCGAAAAACCCGCCGCCCAGGAAACCGCTGGGGGCGCTCAGACCGCAGCGCCCCCCACGCCCGCCGCCCCCCAGGGCCCCACCGCGACCGCCCAACCCACCTGAAGGGGCCGTGGCCTCCAGGGGTACCCCCTCCCGTCGACTCCCCCCACACCTGCGGCTGGCACTATTTATAACTTCGCGCCTATTCCGGGCCTCTGGGCTGGAGCCGGCTGCGGCGCATCGCTAATCACTGCCGGGATCTCTGCGCCCCCCCTCCCCCCAGAGCCGGAGGAGGTAAATTTAGCTTTTGGAAGCTCCGGGGAACATTTTCCAAAACTCCACGTCCCAGAGAAGGCGAAACAGAACCCCTCGCCCTCAGCTTCCCTCTGACCAGCCGCCAGGCGGCGCAGGTCTCTCGGCTCCTCGCACCCAGCCCGCTAGGTTAGTTTAGGGTCGCTGCTCTGAAGCTGGGGTAGGTAGAGGGCTGAAGGCGAATGATGGAAAGGTACTGAGGGGCCCGAGATTATCTAGAGGAATGGGTACAATCCGAGGCTGGCCAAGACTCTGGAGTCTGAGAGTAACTGAGAAAGGCGGTGGGGAATTGTGTCAATTGAAGGGGAAATAACTCACATGCAAGCTAGATGCAAATAGGATGCAAATAAGAGCCTATGCCCGAGTGGGTCGGCGCTCTGACGCCTTCAGTGAAACGATCGCCATTCTCACTTTTCGCCCGCCTCTTCGTGTTGCTGGGAAAACGTGGGACCCTCCTGAGAGCGTTCCTATGATATCCAGTTTATTTACTGCACACAGCTTCTTAGATCCCTTAGTCTTAACTCTTCTCCTCCACCCGCTTTTCGCATGCCATCAAGGGTCCTATATCGGATGAAATCCACCAGGAATCTTGGATATCAGGCCTTGCCGTCGTACTTGGGGGTCGTCACTCAGCTCATTCACCTTGTCTCATCCATTCCTACCCCACCCAGTCTCCTACCCTTTGTGGCCACTAGAGGGCCCCGGGGTACCAAGGGGTAGGTGAGGTCTTACCCATCCCTCTCTGTCTTGGCACCCTGCTCCCCCTTCGCTGCCTCCCCAACCCCACGTGAGCTCCTGAGGGAGTAGTTTGGAGAGTCAAAACCTGAGTTGCTCTAGCTGGGGAGAGAAACTTGTGGGGATACCATTGCATTTTTTTCCCCTTCCAGAGGAGTGGGGAGCTGTAGGCCAGAAAAGGTCTGGCTTGTGTGGATTAAGTGAAAAGGCTGTAGCTGGGACCCCAAAATGAGCTAAGAAACCAAGGACAAGGGGAGCTTAGAATAGAGGTGGGAAGTGGCACAGCACGGAATGGGTGGGTGAAGAATGAGGGAGTGGTGCTGTCTACACTTTTGCTTTTGTGGCTCTGCCTCCCAAGCCACTTTAGGCCACTATCCCCACACAGACACCAGCTCAGAAGAGTAAGGTAGGCTATCAGGAGATCTGAATGTGAGATCTGAAAATCTGGGTTCACTAAATACTACATTGCAGCGTGCTGTGTGTGTGACTTTGGACACATCACTTCACCTCTCTGGGCCTGTTTCCTTCACATTAACATGGGATAATTACTTGTCCTGCCTACTTTTGAAGCAGACTTTTGTGAGGCTCAAAGCACTCTGCAGTGTGGAAAGGGCCCTCAGAATGGTATATGAGGTTTTTATTGTTCTCATTCCTCTTCTCAGTCTTTCCACTGTCAAGGCTCTCTTTCCCACCCTGATACTTTCCTTGGGCCACTGGCAGTCTCTGCCCCCTCCAGCTCTCCACCACCCATCTCACCACAGGCCACAGCCCTGGGCTCTGCCTTCCTCCACCCACCACTTCCCTAGTGGTCTTTGCCAGAAATCCCCTCCCCTGGCAAAGGCCCTTGTGCCCAGACCTCAGGCTCAGGATCCACCTCCAGGCACTGCCCAGCCTGGTGGGAGTGGAGCCTAAGAAAAGAAAAGAAGGCGGTATGCCAGGACCTGAATCATGGAAGGGCTGGAGGTGGTCAAGCAGGGTGCGGGCTGTGAGGGGGAGGGAGGGACCCCACATTTGGATGGGAAGGTGAATTTTGTGACTACCCCGATCACTAACGTCTCCCTGGTTGGCTTCGGGACCTTACCCCTTACTGCTGTGCCTGAGGCAAGTGTGGGGACTCTGAAGGGACCAGGCAAGAGCACTGACCTGGCTTTTGTGGATGTCTAAAGAGGGAGCACTGAGCCGCCAGGGATAAGAAATAATCTCAAATCAGAGTACTACAGAGTACTAAGCTGCTGTAAAAAAGAACGGACAGGCTCTAAATATACGAATGTGGAATCCTGAATCCTGTTCAAGGTGCAGAGCAGTGTGTAAAGTACGTTAACCAACTGGGAAGAATAACTATGTCCAGAGTCCAGCCACTTCTCACTACAGCTGTATCTATAAGCATGGCCTGAGCCACCAACATGTCTGGTGGATATTGTGCCCATTACCTCCTAATGGGTCTCTCATATTCTACCCTTGCTCCCCTAAAGTTTATTCTCAACACAGCAGCCAGTGTGAGCCTTTTAAATAAAAAAATCATTTCATGCTCAACATCCTGCAGTAGTTCCTCATTTCACTCAGCATAAAAGCTCAGGTTCTTTTTTTTTTTTTTTTTGAGGCAGAGTCTCATTGTGTTGCCCTGGCTAGAGTGCTGTGGTGTCATCCTAGCTCATAGCAATCTCAAACTCCTGGGCTCAAGTGATCCTTCTGCCTTAGCCTCCCGAGTAGCTGGGACTAGAGGCATGCGCCACCATGCCTGGCTAATTTTTTCTATTTTTGGTAGAGACAGGGTCTCGCTTTTGCTCAGGCTGGTCTCCAACTCCTGAGCTCAAACAATCCGCCCTCCTCGGCCTCCCAGAATGCTAGGATTACAAAAGCTCAGGTTCTTATTTAGGCTTTCCATGATCTTCCCCCACTTGACTTTTTCTTTTTTCTAGGCTACCTATCACCTAATAACATCTGTATACTTAAAAAAAAATGTTTATAGTTTATCTTCTGTCTCCACCCACTAGAATGTAAGCTCCATAACTACAGAGACCTATTTTGTTCACTGTTGTAGTCAAAGCACCCAGACTGGCATATAGTACACACTCAGTATTTGTTGCATCATGAATGAAGATTTATTTTATGCACAGACCATCTCTAGGATGCTCTCCAAGAAACTGGTAATCATGGTTACCTCCAGGGAGGAAAGCTGGGGGGTTCAGGAAAGGTATGGAGACTTAACTTTTTGCTATTAGAATTCTTTACTCTAGGCATATGTTACTTTACAAAAAGAAGCTAGAGAGAAAGGAGTTAAGAAGGCTAAGGAAGAGCTGGTCTCAGAGAGGGTGGGAGATGGCCCCATACATCACCTCCAGGCCAGTGCTCCAGTGAGAAAGGGTTGGAGGTCAATAACTGGGCCCCAGGAGGGGTCAGGGAATGCTAGATGGGGACCCCAGGATAATGCTGAACAAGTCCTGTGGCTGGCTCTGAGGCTTGGGGGCTGTGGCTGGAAACAGCAGTAAGCATGAGCAAGACAATGTACACAGCTGATGTGTACACACCACTGCGGTAATTCAGGGAAAGCAGGTAGTGGTGGCTACCAAGGCAAAGTGAGGAATCAATTCTGTTCAGTCTGGCTGTGTGGTCCTGATAGGCCTGTGCTGTGATAAGCCTGAGGGACAAGGTGCCTTTCTCTTTTAACTTTGTATGTGAGCTGACAGCTCTTGTAGCTCATGGTGCTCTACTTCCTCCATGAGCTGGGGACCAGTATCAGCCTCGTGCTTTCCCCAAGATCCTCAGAGGCAGGGAGCTGCCTAGACCTGGTCTTCTATTTGGGAAAAGGCTGGGTCCTTTGGGTTCCATCCTAACACCCTGGGCCTCACATTAGAAGACCTCACCCAAGCTGGACCTCTCCCTACCCACAGGTTAGGAGGAACCTGGACTTTCTGGCTTCCACCCTCCCCACCCAGGCACCAGTGTCAGAAAACCTGGTTTTCAATTTCAATTCTATCCAGGACAAGCTCCTTCCCTCCCTTGTCTGCATCCTGGCTTAAAGACCCTTCCAGTGCTTTTTCTAATTCCCTTTTAGACATTGAGAACTTTTGGCCTCAAGGCCTATTTATTGCATGTAAATTCAGTGATTCTCAAACAGATATCTTAGGGAGTGATCCATTTCTGGTACTAAGAGAATATGGTAAGATCAACCATCTGGACTGGTAGGCTCACTGTGCCAGGCTTGGAGGAATACCAGGTCCTGCTGCCATCTTATTGGGGTCCTGGCCAGCCCACCAGAGTTCCACCTGAGGTGGGGGCTGGGAACGGAGGCTCAGAGATGAGGCAGGTCTGACAGATGGCACAACTCAAAGCAGGATCCACACTTCACTCTTCACTCTTGTGGCCCATCTTTGGTCAAGCACAGCAGGCCCCAGGAGTCTTGATGGGGGTTGGCTGGGTGCTAAAGAAGAGAATGGGAAGTTGAGAGGCAAGTTCTGCTGCAGAAGCTGCATCCATGCCTCCTGTTTGCCCTACTCTGCCCACCTGAGTGACGCCAGCCATGGTGCCAGTAGGGAGAAGAGGCAGTTCCTGTTGCCATTAATCCAGAAGTTCCTTGATACACCAGCAGCAGAGGAGGATGTAGGCGACTTCCTTCAGGGTCTGCTGCAAGCCCTCCCACCCTGTGCCCATCTTAAAGACCGGCAGCCGGAGCCCAGTGTCTCGAAGGGCCCCTCTAAGGGAGAAGGGTAGGGCTTGGGCTAGGGGCTGTGTCCGGGGCTGCATGCGGGCAGCAGTTCTGAGGGAGGGTGTGGGAGCTGCCTTTGGTGCCTTTTATCAACACTGTCCCCACCCCCCTCAGGCCTCATGACTACAAAGACAAAGGCCCCAGGGTCTAGCAAAGGGAAGGTTCTAGGCCTGGGAATGGGCTGAGTCAGCCCCTATAGACAGGGATGAGGGCTGAGGCTAGTAGGGGGGAGGGCCTGGCCACTCCATCTTTTATCCTCCACAGCCAGGCCAACTCAGCTTCCCTTCCTCCAGCTGGGGTGGTGCCCTGCCTGATTGCCCCTTTCCCAGTGGTTGGCACAACTCCCACTTCTGCCCTCTAGTGGGCTCCTGCTGAGGCTGACACTGAGAATCATCAATGAGCACTCCTTTCCAGCCTGTTCTGCCCTACCCTGGCCTCTCCAAGTGAGAATGGCTAGCTCAGAGCTGGCAGCATTTAGCCCACTTCTAGTCAGAAGACACAGCGAGAGCAAGAGGCACAGCGAGAGGCATGGTTTATTAACAGTTACACCCTAGGACAGCCTCCCTCCTTCCCTCCTGGGGTGGGAGGTCATGTGCGGGAGTTCCGCTCCTCATCTTCATTCTCCAGTAGGTAGGCTGGGCGGTAGGTGAGCCGTCCTCCTGGGCTCAGGCACTTCAGGGCGGGGTTCCGCACTGTGTTCTCCTGACTCCCCAGTGATGTGTACCTGGAGCAGGGACAGTGGTGAGCAAGTGTGTGGTAGGATGGGCTCATATGGTGGCTTTCCCTATCCCAGCACCCTCTCGTCCTCCCCCATACCCATTCTCTCCCCCTAACACCCTTACCCTCGATCATACAGGATACAGTATGGGACAAAGAGCTGACGCAGAAAGTCCCAGATGTCTCTGTAGGTCCAGTCCTAGGAGGTCAGAGTCATAGAATAGTCACGAATGCTCCCCTCTCCCACCTAACCCCTGCCATCCTGGGAAGGGGCCCATCCAAGGCACTTCTGCTCCCTTAGCCTCTGAGGGAGGGCTTGCTATCCGATTCTCTGGTATATCTTGCTCCCTGTAAGCTAAGCAATGAGAAAGAGAAGGCCTTCATCCTTTGCCCTCTCCATTCCCCACCTACCATCCACTGGAGTGTAAGCTCAAGGAGGGCAGGGAGGGAACCGTGTCTGTCTAAGCCAGTGCTGTCCAGTGAACTTTCTGTGATGATGGAAATGTTCTACGTCTGTGCTGTCTAATATGGTGGTCACGTGAAATGTGGCTAGTACCACTGAAGAAATGAAATTTTTTTAAATGTCTAGATAACGGGAGATGAATTTTTAATTGTATTTAATTTTTAAAATTGAGCCAAGCATGGTGGCATGCACCTATAGTCCCAGCTACTCAGGAGGCTGAGGCAGGAAGGTTGTTTGAGCCCAGGAGTTTGAGACCAGCCTGGGTAACATAGTGAAACCCCATCTCAATATTTAAAACAAAAAACAAAAAACCGAGATATAATTCACATGCCATATATAAAACTCATCCTTTTAAAGTATATAATTCAGTGGTTTTTAGTAATTTGTATTTAATTTAATTAAAGTATAAATAAATGGCTTGTGGCTATCATATTGGCTATCATATCATATCTACAGCACACAGTAGAAAGCACAATGCCTGCCATTGAATATTGGCTCAATAAATATTGGTCAAAAGGATGAAACAACAAATAGCACTGCCTCCCTTGGATGATGGGGCCCCTCAGCCAAGCAGAGGCTCTAATACCCCCCACCCCCACCCCTGGGGGGAGCCAGGGTGCAATGATTGACAGGCACGTGGGACTGAAGGCAATAAATCCTCTTCCCCATTACCAGCAGTGGGTTGATGCGCATGAATGAAGGCCAGCCTGGGTCAGTGGGACTGAAAGGGCAGAGGCTACAGGAGTAGGGGTCGGTCCGGCGGGTGCCCATCAGGACAGCCTCCAGCTGGGGGTGCTGTGCCTGCAGCTCACCCAGAGCCTGCTTCATGTTGCCCTCAGCCTCCAACACCTGCAGATTATATCTTAGGAAGGAACAGAAGTGGGGGTCAGGCATGGGCCCTGCCAAGCCCTTTTTGGAGCCCAAACCTCCAGGCCCCTAATACCTCTTGATGGTGTCCTGTAGAAACTGCTCCAGCTCAGGGAAAGGGGAGATGCCGCGGATATACAGGATCTGGAGGGGTTTTGGAACATCAGGGAATTTCCTGGGGAGGGGGAAGAGTCCACAGGCTTGCCAGCATGGTCAGGGAACTGGCTCTCCAGAAAGCTCACTAGTCTCTTTGGCCCCAGGGAGAGATACCCTCCCTTTCTCCCCTTTCCTTGCCCTTTCCATCCATCAGACCCACTCCTCTAGGAAGCCCGCTCTGAACTTTCATCTCCCAAATCTAAGCACTTATCTCCGTTTCAGGTATGTAACTCTCACCTCCCCAACAGGACTGTGACCTCCCTGTGGTCAGGGATGGTGGCCTGCACATCCATGCTCAGGGCCAGGCACGTGTCAGATGCTCAATAAATATGCTGGGGGAATGGAACTGAGAGGTCAGTTCACCATGGCTCCCTCCCTCTTAAACTCCACCCACATACTCCATTTCTCCCTCCTCTCTGGGGTGGGGAACTGGAGAATGTGCCAGCTCAGGTACCTCTGGGGTCTTGCCTCACTCCTTCATGGCTCCGTGCAGGCTCACCTCTGCACAGCTGCGTGGAAAAGGTGCAGGAGGGCGGTGCAGTCCTTGCCCCCGTTGAAGCCCACACAAAGCTGGGTGAGGCTGTATCGAGCCAGGGCAGTCTCAATGGTCTGTAGGGCACTTGCCACCTTTTTCCCCAGAGAAGACCCTGCCATGCAGGCAGGGAAGAGGGCATCAGATAGATACATGTGCTCATCAAAGGGGAGTGGGGGCCATGTTGCCCTTGTTTAAACCCTTCCATATATTCCCAGCGTTCCTAAAAGTCCAAACTCCTTCAAGCTGCCTGCTAGGCCGTGCAGGGCCTGCCATACCTCACCCACTTTGGCCTCAGTGTCTTTCTTCTGGAGCAGGGAATGTGGGGAGATGTGGGGTGGGGTGTCCTGACCCTCTTTCATACTGTTTGCTCTTGCCCACCTCCTGGTCTGAACAAATCCTCCTAATCACTTAGCTTATATATCACTTGGCCAGAGACACCTTCTCTCACCCCAGATCAAGGCTGGGCTCCCTGCTGTGGGAGCTCACTCTACACCACTCCACGAAGGAGCACCTGTTTAATGTCTGCCTCTCCTGTTAAACCACTGGTCCATAAAAGCAGGACATATGTTCTCCTATTAAGCCATATTCTCAACATCTAGCACAGTGATGGTAAAAGTAGGTGCTCAATCAGTATTTATTGGAATAATGAACCAATCAATAGTAGCTATCTTCTGCCCACTTCTGCATCTGTGGGATGCCCCCACAGCCCCTGCATGACTGAGACCAATAGCCCGGTGCATGCTGCCCCTCCCCCAGTGGGCCCCTACCTGATTCAGCAAGTTTGTATACAGCCTCACTGGCCTGCTCCACGGCGTTGGGCATGTAGGGGACCAGTGATCCCTGGGGCAGATGGGCAGTCAGGTAGGCCAGGCACTCCTCCAGGGGCCCTTCTTCCTCTGAGTCTAGAGTCAGCTTCACCCGATAGTAGTTGCTGCCCCAGTCAGGGTAGGAACCCAGGCTAAGCCTACGCCCAAAGTGAGTCTGGGCCTCAGCCAGGATGGGAGCGATAGAGGCCTCATCAGCAGCCACATACAGCTCTCTGGAGTGGAACTGAACAGCTGTGTTTTGGAACAGTCCCTTCAGCCCCTCCAGCACTCGCTGCAGCAGCTCGGGAATGCCCGGGAAGAGGTAGACGTTTCGGACGGAGACCAGCGGGAATCTGAAGGGGCGGCCAGTGTGAGGATCCGTGCCATAATGCAGGCGGGCAGAGGAGGGCACCAGCGACAGCTTCTCCAAGCCCTCCCCTCCTAGGGCTTTGGTGGCTGCTTCCAGCTCAGGGTGTGGCTTCAGCTCATCCCCAAAGGCCTTTGCCACTGCCTCAAAGGTCACATCATCATGAGTGGGGCCGATGCCCCCTGCTGTGAGGACATGGGTGAAGCGGCTGGAGAAAGAGGTGACCTCAGCTGCAATGGTGGCTACCTCATCAGGTACGACAGAAACTCGGCAAACCTGGACCCCTAGGGAGCGCAGTGTCCGGCACAAAAAGTAGGTGTTGGTGTCCTGGGTGTGTCCCTGGGGGTTGGGGGTAGGTAAGGATGAGACTGTCAATGCTGCAGGAATGAAGGGCAGAGGGGGAGCAAATGACAGCCACATCTGCCTGATGATGGGGTGCTCTGCTCTTTGGAGGACACAACCTCGGGCTGCCAAGGAGCCTGGACTGGGCACAGGAGTGGGAAAATTCATTTGGAGTCAGGGATATGGTGACCTGCCTTGGGCCTCCTTCTCTGCACTTTGACCCTGACCTCACTTTTATGGATTCAATTATCAATTCTATGTTGACAACTTGTCTATTTCCTCACTAACTCTGATGGTTTCAGTCCCTTGACTCCAAGTACTTGTTGGGCAGTCTTACTGTATCCCTGGCTGTTGTCACTTTGGTCATTGCCATCCCCAGGCACTGTTCACAGCCAGTCAGGCCTTTCATCCTGTCAACTCTACTTCTGAAATGTCACTCCATTTGCTCTCTTCTCTCTGTCCCACTGCCACCAAGCAGGTCCTTGGCACTTTTCACCTGGGCAATGGCGACAGCCTCCTGGCCAGAATCCCAGCCTCCAGCCACAGTGTTCTGCCCTGTCTCCTGAGTAGCCTTCCTAATGTGTCACAATGATTGCATCACTTTTGGGCTCAGAAGCCATTTGTTTTCCCAACTGTATACAGAATAAAGTTCAAATTCCTTTGCAGGGTATTTGAGGCTGTCTGTGGTGTGTACCCAATCTTCTTTTCCAACCTCATTTCCTTCTACTTATTTACAGAAGGTTTAGTGGTTAAGAGTCTATGTTCTGGAGTAAGGGAGAATCAGGCTGGAATCCCATCTCTACCATTTCCTAGGTATGTGACCTTGGGCAGGTTTCTCAACCTCTCTGACCCTCAGTTTCATAATTAATTAAGACGTATAATAAAAGTACCAACCTCATGGAGTTGTTGTGAGGATTAGTAAAATTACATATGTGATATAATAAGCACATTGCCAGGCCTTAGTAAGCACTCAAAAAATAAGAGTCTAGCCAGGCTTCGTGGCTCACTCACACCTGTAATCCTAGCACTCTGGGAGGCTGAGGTGAGAGAATCGTTTGAGCCAGGAGTTCAAGACCAGCCTGAGCAAGAGCAAGACCCTGTCTCTACTAAAAATAGAAAAGAAAATTAGCTGAGTGTGATGGTACATGCCTGTAGTCCCAGCTACTCAGGAGGCTGAAGTGGGAGGATCACTTGAGCCCAGGAGTTTGAGGTTGCTGTGAAGTAGGCTGATGCCATGGCACTCTAGCCTGAGCAACAGAGTGAGACTCTTACTCAAAAAAAAACAAAAAAACAAAAATGGACTGACCAGAACCTTAAAAGGAAAAACTAAAGAATGAGAGGGACATAGGGCATTAAAAACCTCCAACATATTTCTGGAAATCTAAAAGTTCACATGCATGCATGGGGTTCTGTGCATCCGCAGCAAAAACCATAAGCAGGAAGTGAAGGCTAAGGCAGAGTTGTAAACTGCCTGCGTGAGTGTCAAAGATGTGCCCCACCATACATACAAGCACCTTGGCAAAGACTGGGAGATTTACTAGTTCCATACAGGGGTGGGGAACTTGCGACCTTCTTATTTCAAGACTGTTCTTTTTTAAGCACAAAATGAGGCAAGAAATTCTTCATTTTTCTCTGTGGAACCCCTTTTAATAAAAGGATTTGTTCTTTAAAAAATTGGATTCAGTCAAAAGGCTGTACTTAAGGACCTAGAAGGCCACATGTGGCCTTAAGGCTGCAGGTTCCCCACACCTGGAAGGAAATCTCTGACCACTTGATAACTAAATAGAGACTTCAGTGGCCGTATGTTACAAAAATACAGGCTTCACAGAATTAGTTTAGAGAATTCACTAAACAAACTACTACAATAACAAGTAGCAATAAGAAAAAACCCTGGAAAGGGGGAGGAATCTGAGTTTCAGAGTTAACATATTATATTACTTAAAATGTCCATTTTCACCGAAAAATTATGGCACAAGCAAAGAAATAGGAAAGTATGGCCCAAACAAAGGGAAAAAAAGAGCAATCAAAGCAAAATGTTCCTGAGAAAGACCACATGTTTGACTTACTAGGCAAGGACTTTAAATAAGCTATTGTAAACATGTTCAATGAGCTAAAGTAAATCAGTCTAAAGAGCTAAAGTATGCAAACGATGACCAAATAGAGAATATTAATAAGGAGATAGCAATTATAAAAATGAACCAAATGAAAATTTTGGTATTGAAAGTACAATAACTAAAACAAAAAATCTTTTGGAAGGTGCTCAAGAGCATATTTGAGCAGGCAGAAGAATCAGTAAATCTGAATATAGGTCAATTAAGATTATCCAGTCTGGGAACAGAATGAAAATAGAATGAAGCAAAATGGAAAGAGTGTTAGAGACCTGTGGAACAACATCAAGCATACAAACATACACATAGTAGGAGTACCAAAAGGAGAGGAGAGAAAGAAAGAGGAAGAAAAATGTTTGAAGAAATAGTGGCTGAGAACTCCCCAAATTTGATGAAAAATATTAATCTACACAACCAGGAAGATTAGCAAACTCCAAGTAAGATAAACTCAAAGAGTTCCATATTGAAACACATCATAATTAAATGATCAAAAATGAAAACAAAGATAGAATTTTGGAAGCAACAAGAGACATCCCCTAATATCTGAAGCAAAACACTCTCCACTCTCACCACTTCTATTCAACACTGTACTAGAGCTTTTAGCCAGGACAATCAGACTAGAGAAAGAAATAAAAGTTATTGAAATTGAAAAGGAAAACTAAAAATATGTCTACTTGCAGATTACATAATCTTGTATATAGAGAACTCTAAGAAATCTATTAAAAATGAACAATGGGTTCAGCAAGAGTATAGAATCAAGATCAATATACAAAAAAAAATCATATTTCTATATGCTTTCAATGAGTAATCCAAAAATGAAAGTAAGAAAAAATCTATTTACAATAGTATCAAAAAGAATAAAATACTTAGAAATGAATCTGACAAAAGAAGTGCGAAACTGTACAGTGAAAACTACAAAATATTGTTGAAAGAAATTATATAAGCAATAAATGAATTGAAAAATTCAATGTTCATGGCTCAGGAGACTTAACATTGCTCTCCACATTGACCTCAGATTCTGATAACACAATATTTATCAGAATCTCAGCTGACTTCTTTGTAGAAATTGAGAAGCTGATTCTAAAATTCATAAGGAATTTCAAGGGGCCTAGAATAGCTAAATAATCTTTAAAAGGAAGAATTAAGTAGGTAGATGCACACATCTCAATTTCAAAACTTATTATAAAGCAACTATACTCAAGATAGTTTGGTACTAGCACAAGGGTAGACATATAGATTAATGGACTAGAATTGAGAATCTAGAAATAAACCCATACATCTATGGTCATTTCATTTTCAATAAGAGTGCCAAGATCAGTCAATAGAGGAAAGAATAGTCTCTTTAACAAATGATACAGGCACAACTGGATAGCCACATGCAAAAGAATGAAGTTGAACCCTTAATTGAGAATACATACAAAAATTAACTCAAAGTGAATCAAAGATATAAGTGTAAGAGGTAGACCCATAAATCTCTAAGGAGAAAGCATATGTGTAAATCTTCATGACCTTTGTTTTGGCAAAGGATTCTTAGTTTTTTGACACAAAAAGTCTGGTGGGTTTCCGTAGCGTAGTGGTTATCACATTCACCTGACACAAAAAGTATAAGCAACAAGAAAAAGAAACAGATAAATTGGAATTCATGAAAATTAAAAAATTGGGGCTTCAAAAGACACCACCAAGAAAATGAAGTTGACTGACAGAGTGGGAGAAACTATGTGCAAGTCATATATCTGATGAGGGACTTATATCTAAACTATGTAAAGAACTCCTTCACCTCAATAATAAAAGAACAAATAATCCAACTAAAAAAACAGCAAAGGTTCTGAATAGACATTTTACCAAGGAAGATATACAACTGGCCAATAAGCACATAAAAAGTTGCTCTATATCATTAGTCATCAGGAAAATGCAAATCATAACCAAAATAAGATACTACTTTGCACCCACTAAGATGGCTTTAATAGTGGTGTGGCTCACACTTGTAATCCTAGCACTCTGGGAGGCTGAGGCAGGAGGATCACTTGAGCTCAGGAGTTCAAGACCAGCCTTAACAAGAGCAAGACCTCATCCCTACTAAAAACAGAAAAAATTAGCTGGGTGTGGTGGCGTATGCCTGTTGTCACAACTATTGGGAGGCTGAGGCAGGAGGATTGCTTGAGCCCAGGAGCCTGAGGTTGCTGTGAGCTAGGCCATGGCACTCTTTTTGAGACTCTGTCTCAAAAAAGAAAAAAAAAAAAGGAAAATAACTAGTGTTGGTGAGTATGTGAAGAAATTTGAACTCTTCCAAATTGCTGGTGGGAAATACAATGAATGGCACAGCCCCCTTGGAAAACAGTCTGGCAGTTCATCAAATGATTAGAGAGTGACTCAGCAATTCCGCTCCTAGGTATATACCTAAGAGAAATGAAAACAAGGTCTAAACTTAAAGGTCTACTTTTAGTTCTTTGAGGCATCTTCATACTACTTTCCATAGAGGTTGTACTAGTTTGCAGTCCCACCAACAGCATATAAGTGTTCCTTTCTCTCCACATCCACACCAGCATCTATTGTTTTGGGACTTTTTGATAAAAAGCTATTCTCACTGGGATTAGGTGATATCTCATTGTGGTTTTGATTTGCATTTCCCTGATGGTTAGTGACATTGAGCATTTTTTCATATGTTTATTGGCCATTAGTCTATCTTCTCTCAAAAAACTTCTGTTCATGTCTTTGCCCACTTTTTAATGGGGTTGTTTGATTTTTTTTCCCTACCTATTTGATTGAGTTCTTTGTAGATTCTAGCTATTAGCCCTTTATCCGATATATAGCATGTGAATATGTTCTCCTATTCTGTAGAGTGTCTATTTGTTGTTAATTGTTTCCTTGACTGTGCAGGCTTTTAGTTTAATCAAGTCCCATTTGTTAATTTTTGTTTTTGATGTAATTGCTTTTGGGGTCTCCATCCTAACTTCTTTGTCTAGGCTGATATCTAGAAGAATTTTTCCAACATTTTCTTCTAGAAGTCTAATGGTTTCAAGTCCTAGGTTTAAGTCTCTTGTCCATCTTGAATTAATTGTAGTGAGTGGTGAGAGATTTGGATTCTGTTTCAATCTTCTGCATGTGGCTATCCAATTTTCCCAGCACCATTTATTGAATAGACACTCTTTTCCCCAGTGTATGTTTTTATCTGCTTTGTCAAAGATCAGATGGCAATATGAGGTTGGTTTTATATCTGGGTTCTCAGTTCTGTTCTACCGGTCTATGTCTCTGTTCTTGTGCCAGTAATATGCTGCTTTGGTTACTGTAGCCTTGTAGTATAGCTTGAAGTCTGGTAAAGTGATTCCTCCAGATTTGTTCTTCTTGCTTAAAGTTTCTTTGGCTATTTGGACACTGTTTTGGTTCCAAATGAAGTGTAGAATTATTTTTTTTAGATCTGGGAAGAATGACGTTGGTATTATGATTGGGATTGCACTGAATTTGTAAATCACTTTGGGTAGTGTGGACATTTTAACAATGCTGATTCTGCCAATCCATGAGCATGATATGTTTTTTCATTTGTTTGCATCATATGCAATTTCCTTCCTCAGTAATTTGTAGTTCTCTTTGTAGAGATCTTTCACCTCGTTGGTTAAATATATTCCTAGGTATTTTAGTTCCTTTGTGCCTATTGTGAAAGGTATTGAGTCTGTGACTTGATTCTCAGCTTGACTGTTGTTGGTGTATAGGAATGCTACTGATTTGTGTACATTGATTTTGTAACCTGAGAGTTTTCTGAATTTATTTATCAGTTCCAGGGGTCTCTTGGTGGGATGTTTGGGGTTTTTTAAATATAAGACCATATCGGCTATCCATACCCTCGTGGCCCTGTTTTTCCCAGCTGAGGTGGTTATTCAAACAGAGGGAACTACAACAGAGGTGGAATGCCCAACAGAGGGAACTACAACCAGAACTTCAGAGGACGAGGAAACAATCGTGGCTACAAAAATCAATCTCAGGGCTACAACCAGTGGCAGCAGGGTCAATTCTGGGGTCAGAAGCCATGGAGTCAGCATTATCACCAAGGATATTATTGAATACCCAAATAAAACGAACTGATACATATTTCTGCAAAACCTTAACAAGAAGTCGACTGTTTTCTTTAGTAGGCTAACTTTTTAAACATTCCACAAGAGGAAGTGCCTGCGGGTTCCTTTTTTAGAAGCTTTGTGGGTTGATTTTTTTTCTTTTCTATTTGGACATTTTTAATTGCAGTTTTAAAGTGAATCGTAAGAGAACCTCAGCATTGTGCACGATAAGAGAATGTGTCAGTATTTCAGGGTTCTATATTTTATCTGTAAAATGTGACTTTTTTTTTTATCACAACAAAAGTAAAATGTTGCTTTGTACCTGGTGTCTTTTATTAAGAATTTACTCCCCCCATTTCTCACAGAGAAAAACAGTCGGGAGTCATTGTCACAATATAATAGAATTGTTAGCAACCAGATTCATGTAAGGACTAAGTGGTCCTCATGAATTGCATAAGACTCTGTACTGCTCATATTACACTCCATCCTCTCTGTAGTTTGCTGGGTAGTGGAGGGGGTAAGCTAAATAGTTTATGACAATAACTGGGAATGCTTTTTCTTGTTAAGTAACAATGGAATTGACATAATTGGGAATGAAGATTAAAAATTTGGAACTAAGATAGAGAAGATGGAGTGTATGTAGAAGGGCTGTTAAAAATGTAAATCTTGGTTGCATTATTTGTGGAGGCTCAAACTTGTGAAGGTTAAATACCATAATTTTCCATTTGTTCTGCATTTTGATTCTGAAAAGAAAGCTGGCTTTGCCCATTTCTTATTAAAAAAACTTGTTGTAAATCCAGTTGTCTAATGGAATCTATATGAAGTTAGCTATGTCTGTATGCCCTTCTCCCACAAAATACTGTATAACTAGTGTGCTTGTAGTAGTTAACTCCACCATCTTTGTAAGCTAATGAAATTGTGAGTCACCCATTTATATCTTAATTTTTAATCATGTCAGTTCTTGAATGGGTATCTCCTTAGCCTGCTGATTTCTTTTTCTTTCTAAAGAAAGTGGGTGGAGAAATTAATTTAGACGTTTGTTTGCAATAAAAAAAATTCATTTTACTCTTGTTTTGGGATTCTCGCCATCAAGGTTCAAAATCCCTTTATATAACTCCCAAAGAGGAGAGATTTTAAGTGTGTGCTTTCTGGACAGCTTATTCTTTTTACTCTGTACTTAGAACATTTAGGTTTTAAAAACTTAAATGTATGCTGACAATTGATTTATACTTAGAAGTAAAGTTGAATTCTTCCCTTCCCCTCCCCCCCAAGACAACTTTTATCATTTAATGAGGGGAAAAGGTACTGGCTGGGAGAAGTTAACACTCAGTTTATCATCTTTATAAAATGCTAATGGCTGTCCTCAACTGATTATTTTATATACATATATGAGATACATTGAAACTCTGGGAACAGATGCTTTTAGAAGCCATCATGCAAGCCAGTCATTGATTTCACTACTACACAACACTGCTAACTTAACTGTAGATATGTGATAACATTAGATCCCCTAATTGTAATTTTATTGGGTTTGCACAGAACACTTTAATCTTCCCCTCACTACATGAAGTGAGGAATCAGGAGTCAAACTGTAGAACTAAAATTTGACTTCAGTCTAGTGTTTTGTTGGTGTTTTTAGGTTGCTTCTGGTAAGTTTAGGTGTGCTGTATTTCTGATTGCCTAGAATTTTGTTGTAGCCTTTTAAGATCAGATTTTTAACTTGAATTCATATTCCTAGGAAATTTTTCGCGGCAAGCTAGAGTTTTAGATGGTGGTGTAGGTTTAGTTGAAAAATTTTTAGAACAAAGGCTAATCCTTGATTAATGTAGGATACTTAACAGTTTCAAGGTAGTGTCTCATGAGTTTTTGTCTTTTTAGCAATTAATGCTAGCAACCACTGGACTGAGCTACTTTTCAATATACATTAGTTTTAGGATTGCATAGATTTACCCAGAGGAAAAATTTAAACTTGATTCTAATCAATGTTTGGGTGTCCTAAAGTTTTCATTTGTGCCTTTTAAAAATTTTGAATATACCTTCTAGTTGAGAATTGCTTATTAAGGAATTTATTTCATAATTACAACAGGGAAGTAATGGTCAAATAACACTAGGTAGACTTACGCCTATATAGTCCAGAGAATTTTGGGAGGAGAGAAGGGATAGGTAAAAACGCTGTTGAGAAAAAATGTTAAGATTAGAATTAAGTGATGTTTATATTTATGTGGAACAAATAATCTTAAAGTATTTAAAAAATTAGGAAAAGATAATGCACCAAATAGCAAGCAAAAGGGCGAAAAATAGGGAAGTTAAGAAATGCCAGGTTCTGGAAGAAAAAGGTCTGTGAATGAGAAACTTGATTTAGATTTATTGTTCACCCAATTGCAGTGCCATCCCTGCCCCCTCAATAGCAAGCAAAAATCTGAACAAAGACACTACAGACTTAATTAGGAACAAATTCTGACTAACCACAGAAAACTGAGATTGTGGTTGGTTTAAGGGGTACTCTCACTAGGAAGTTGTGTAGGTAATGTTACATGCTCTGTGAAAAATTGGATTGGTTTAGCTACAGTAGAGGTTAATTAAGAAAGAAAACAAATTGCTGCAAGGCAGAAATGGTAAAAACATTATGTAGGAAGTTTTCCTCATTGGTAGGTTATGTTGTACTCAATCTAGCCTTTGAAAGGGCTCTGGTTCTAACTTACTAAGAAATTAGTGACTAGCTTCTTCTGACCTTAATATCCAGATAGCAAGATGAAATCGCAGAGTGACAAAAGGAAGCAATATTAAGTCTATAGAAACAATAAACTAATTTGCCTACGCTATATCCCATGTAAAAATTAGGAATATGAACCTAGATGTCCCGAGCTCTATCTAGTCTAGTAAAAAGGTATTTACTCTTAAAGGCAATTTTTTTTGAAAAACTATTTAAAGTTTTTCTAGGAAATATATCTGATAGTACTTTTTTTTTTTTTTTTTGAGACAGAGTCTCACTCTGTTGCCCGGGCTGTAGAGTGCCGTGGCATCAGCCTAGCTCACAGCAACCTCAAACTCCTGGGCTCAAGCAATCCTTCTGCCTCAGCCTCCCAAGTAGCTGGGACT